>JAVQKG010154012.1:0-30957 GCA_036025885.1 Hypseleotris bucephala | reverse complement strand
GAGAAACAAATAAAATATAAAAATACTAAAAATATTTTTAAAAAAAACAAAATTGAATTCAGCTCATTTTAATTTATCTAGATATTCATATTATATGTGCCCTAGCATCTTGAATGTGTGAATGTATGTATTACTACTATAAATCTAATTTGTCTCTGTTTCCAGTGAGGGACCGCATGCGTACAGCGGTGGGTCAGGCGAGGCTGTTGATGAAGGAGCGGTTTCATCAGTTCGGAGGTCTCGTGGATGACTGCGAGTTCGGTCGAGGAGAGAAGATCACCACCTGCACCGACCTGCAGGGATTCTGGGACATGGTCTACTATCAGGTGGGGTTTTAATACAGATATAAAGAGAAGTTACTCAGATCAACTATATAATTACTTTTTTTAGGTTGAAGATGTCCTCAAGAAGTTTGATGCTTTAAAAGAAGCAGAAACTCGTGATTGGGTGGAAGAACACAAACCCCCACCTCGACAGAAGAAAGTGGTAAAGGTATAAGCCATTTATCCATTTTTTAAAGACTATATTTTACCTTAGCAAAAATAGTTTAAGTTTCCTAAAATACTAAAAATACACCTTTTTAACAAGAAACATTTTTATTCCACAGAAACCAGTAGCAGCAGCAGCACCGGCCAAACCTGCAGGAACTAAAGCTGCAGCGAGGTCCCGTCTGGCCGCAGCAAAGGCAGCGATGAAAGCCCGACAACAGGCCGCTGAGACCGAGAAGACTGAGACAGAACAGAGTTCACAGGAAGTACCTCCCGAGCCCCAGAACACTGACACTGTGGTCTTCAATGGAGGCTTCTTCCAAGTACAGAGCCCAGCCAAAACACCAGGTAAAAACAACTTGTACTCTTTTTATTTCAAACAAATATAAATTCTTATTATTTTAACAGATTATTAACGTGGTCATGATACACACAGTATATAGTTTTTTTATTTTTTTTATTTAGTTATGTAATTTTAACTGAGGAATGTTTAAGCTCAGATTCAATATAGCTGTATACCATTAGTTCAAGCCACTACTATTGTATCATACAATTCAAAATGAGTCTAGAGCTAATTAATAGTTTTTTGTTTTCATTAGTAATTGCAGGGATACATGTCTAGTTGTATTGTGCTTGAAAACACCTGAAAATATAACTTACAAAGGGCTTGAAATTTCTCCTTTTACATGTGTGTATTGTCTGGCAGGTTCAGTGAGGAGATCCAGTCGTCTTAGTGCTGCAGTCCCTCAATCTCCTTCAAACTATCTCACACCGCGGAGGTCAACTCGACGATCGCTAGCTTTGACAAAGACACCTGTTCAACCCATTTCTAACCCTCCTCCCTCCACAACCCCCTCCCACCTGTGTCCTGTTGTCCAGAAAACTTCAGCAAAAGCATCAGAAGCCACCCCACAGCCCTCAAATAGTCCTCTCACTTTCTCTCCTGTCAAAGAAGTCTCTACAAACTACACAGAACAAACAAACTTGATCCCGTCTATTTCTGTAGTTGAAGAGCAGGAGGAATGTGATGAAGTTTCGGATGTAAATAAGTGTCCACAGATTTCTCCATGTAAAAGTCCCGAGAGCAGCCAGGCCTCAGTCCCATCTGAATCCTTGAGTTTTGCCCTCTCGCCCACTGTGAGCTGTACCCCGCGACCCGTACAAAACCTCCTAAATGCTCAAGATTCAACACCAAACAGCTCAGTCAATGAGGTAAAGGCCTTCCCAGTTCAACATCACTCCAACATGTTAACAAACAAAACTGGAATGCTAACTTATCTGCTAAATACACTAGTTTTTGAGGACAGTGGTTCTGAAGTCATACCCAGCAGTGCAATTAATGAAATAAGGCAGTATTGTGAAGGGGGGGGGGGTCAGAGTGTAACACATTAGTGATGTGAAAATATATAGAAAAGTTGACAGTAAAATACATTTTAACCTGAAATGTAACCAAAAATGTACTGATGTTTATTTTGAATAAAATAAATCATCTAAAGTTATTAAGTATTAAATTAGACCAGCTTGTTTTGAGGCATAGTGAATGCAACTTAGTAAACTTTTTTGTCAATTAAGAAAGGTTGACTACTAGTGACTAAAGGCTGTCATATCATTTCAGATTTAAGTCATTGCAGTGTTATTTTGAAAACAAACTGAAATCTGAATGTGTTTGGCATCATTTGAAGATAGTGACTTGTAACTTTGTGATCCCCTCCAGGACAATCCTGGTGTAGATTTCGAGAGGTACCTGCAGCCGTCGCAGAGAGACAGCCTGTCGCCGAGGCAACCCTTTGTCATGGAGTCTCCCGTAACGATGGACGTGGAGATGGAGAGTCCCCGAGGTGAATCTGAGCACCCTGTCACTCAAACAGGTACGACTGACACCCATGGGTACCACACAACCACAAATTAACTTTACCTGGGATTAGGGTTGGAACAATATACAATAAGATTGTTCATTGCAATAAAAACACTTACAATTAATTTTTGTGGGTATTTTTTTACTATGTGATAATCTTTTATCGCAATAATCATCATTTATTTTACCTTAATGCTCTTAGAACTTAATTGTGAACAGCTAGTTTATTATATTTAGCATAAATTCAAGTGATATTGGCCCACAAGAAAAACTATGCAAACTATGCATTTTAAGGCCTTTTTTTAAACTACCCAGATACCCATTGTTTATTAAATACCATCATTGTTAATTGCAATTATTATGGTCAAGATAAGATTGTTCCATGCCTACCTGGGATTTATAATTTGAATATGATGTGTTTAAAATTGCTACATGCAGGTTTATGTTGCATTATCTTTTGTATCCTTTACAACCAGCCTTTTGCTACTTTAATGAATCACTGAGGTTTTGCATGACTTACCCACTGTCACTGTTACTCTCACAGTCTCCACAACACTGCCCACGGTGCCAGCACTCTTCCCTTCTCAGTCACCACAGGTTGAACTATTTCACTTTCTCAAATGATCAGTTTAGATATAAATACATTTCCATTTAAAAGATTTTAACACTGTACTTTTTTGTTTTGTCCAGACAGTGGAGTCGGCCCTGCTGCTCTTCACCCCAGATGTGAAGGACAGGATACGGCAGTCTGTTTGCCCGAGTGACCTCATGGTTTTTACTCCTCCGCAGCTGTAGAAATGTTTTACTTTGTTTTTTAAAGATTATTTGTTATATACGACTTTTATAGTTTTGGAAAAAAGGCTTTTAGATTGATGTACATTTTTGTTTTGCTTCATTAAAGTTGGAGTTAATGGAAATATACTTGTTTATTATTAAAAAACTTAACAGCGACACCGTGGAAAGCTTACAATGTTACAATAGTGCGAAAAAAAAATTAACTTAGATAGGTGAATAATAGTAAGTAATTTAATGGGAAGTGTGTGACCCCTGGTGGTGGGAACATAAATTACAAGGCTTTCTGTCTGGTTTTGGACAGAGCAATCCGAGCCTGTGTTTTGAGGCTGATACTGTGCTCTTTCATGTATTTCTTCACTAACTGGTGCTGCTCAAATGCAGTGAAGAAAACGTGGTCAAAAAAGTCATGTAGCCTCTGCGTCCAAAGCTCCAGCTGGTTCTCCTTGGGCTCCTCTTGTTTTGGTTTTTCATCATCATGGTCAAGTGCGTGCTCTGGTAAAAAAAATTCCTAATTAATTTATCTCAACGACAGTTTTATGAAGGAAATGACCAAACAAACCTGGCAAATGAAGACTGTCAACCAGGATTTCAATATGATGAGTAGATGATGAATCGTGTCTGTCTCTTGAGGCTCTCACCTATTTAAATCATTTATAATTTGTTAGCCACAGGAACAAATCTAATGCATCATTTCACTAAATATTTAAACCTTACCTCTGACTGTGGGCGGGAATCTTGAAATACTGTGGGAGTGTTCACTGGAGTTGTAACCTGGGAACAAAGTTGAGACTTGTTACCATTCCAACCGTAAAATATAGGAACCAATTCACTATTAGTGCAATATAGAGCTGCAACTAACCACGATTTTGCTAATTGGTTAATCTGTACTATTTTTTTTTTTTATTATTAATCAATGGATAGTAAAAAATTTTAACCACGTAAAGCTAAAAGTATGCCACCTTAGCATATTTATAGACAAAGGTTTTCAAATGTATAGATTTTTTTTATACCATTTTTTTTTTTACTAAATCACTGTTCTCCCTTTTATCTGAGCAAATGGTAAGTTTTAGAGTCCGGATACTTCAGCTAACAATAATTCAGTTGCTAAATTAGTTAACAATTATTTTAATAATATAGTTGTTTAATGACTTACTGCTGGAGAAGAGCTCTTGGTGTTCATGGAATGATCACTTTCCTTTGTTGTGTTTGATTCTGGGCTGCTTTTGGTCTCATCTGTATTATCAGAATCTAACTGGCCTCTCACCTCAGCGCAGCCCAACAGAGTCTCAAAAAACTCCAGGAAGGTAATCTGCAGTTAAAATAATGTGTCTGAATAATAAGCAATCTGGAGCATTGGTAAAAATAATAATAATAAAACTAACTTCTACATCCAAACATGAAGACAGGGTGCTTGTGTCAAGGGCATCTACTGTAATGATGTCTATAAACTTTCCAGCTGAAAACGTGTTGTCAAATAGGTGGAAATCCTGGCAAAAGTGAAAAGTAAGCTAAGATGAAGTGGTTTTGCATTCCACCAACAAATATAAATACATTTTAATTATGTACTGCACCTTAAACATCAACATTAAGTCTCTATAAGTCATGGTTATGTCATCTCGCGAGGCAGCCTTGAGTGTGCAGGAAGCCTGGTAAACGTCCAAGCTCCTTTGGAAGTATTGCATAGCTACTTCTGTATGCTCGTGCTGTCGGAATAAAAGGCCTAAAAGAAGACAAAAAGTTGCATTTGCTGAATTAAAAAAAAAAGTGATAGGGCTTCACCTTTTACAGTTTTAGCATTGGGAAGAATGTTGTTTGTCATCATTTTGGATAAGCATCCAGCCAAAAGATCCCTTTCTGACCTATGAAAAAAAAACATGAATTCCTTTGCCACTCAATTTTATCAGGTAAAACATATATGCAATTCTTACGTCATGTCTTTTTGGTAGATATAATAAGCAGCAACCACTAGGCAGGTAAGGAGTTGGCGAAACAGCAAGCCAGTGAAGGGTGAGTGGACCTCAGCTGAAGTAGCACCCTCTACATAAGGCATAAAAACATATTAAGAAAAATATTTCACAATATTGCTGTACGAAAATGTCACCAAGCCCCTAAAAATCTGACTAGTGCTAAACCAGGTATAAACTAGATCTAAAGTAGGACTAAAACAGGACTAAATCAGGTCTTAACAATAACTAAACCAGGACTAAATCAGATCTAAAGCAGGTCTAATCAAGGACTAAACCAGAACTAAAAGAGGTCTAAACCAGGACTAAACTAGGATTAAAGCACATAAATCATAACTAAACCAAGACTATCCTACCTCTTGTAAGCAGGTCGATTTTTATGAGAGAGATACTGTGATGGTGAATGTTGCAGTCTTTGAGAAGACGCCACAGCTGCAGCCGGGTCATCATGAAGGTGTTGTCTAGAGACTGAGACTGTCCCAGTCGACTGTAGAAGCTGTAGATAGACCTCAGTTCACTGCTGTGCCTCAATACGGCCAACTCCACCTAATATAGTCAAAAAAAAGTCAAAGAGTATATAAAGGTGAACTTTTAAGTACATACATTGGCTGCTTTATTAGGACCCCCTTGGACCTTATAAAGTGGCCCCAGTGTGAGAAATGCTTGTCTGTTGTAATGACTTATTTTGAGTCAAAGTTTGGCCATTCTGGCATCAACAACGCAAAACTTTATTTTAATCATAGACTGCCATTCATTGGATTTTTTTCTTTTTCCAACCATTCTTTGTAAAACTTAGAGAACTGTGTTCGAAAATACCAGTAGTTGCTTTTTGCTTTATACAAGTTGGTATAGCTAATAAAGTGGCCATTGAGTGCATAGAGAGAAACTGACCTCTTTGAGTTCAGTGTCTCGTCTTTTCTCAGGGATGTCTTTCAAAAGTTGGTCGATGTTTAGAGTCATGTCTGGGGCCAGTATAGACGACTGGTAAAACAGACCTATAGCAGAGGACACAGACGGAATAAGCAGCTATCTTTCATGATACTTATCATTTTTAGGTTTATTTTATGTGAAATTTACCTAACAGTGAAGGAGGGGTGTCATTTCTCAACTGGATCATCTGATCCTCCACAAACTTGCCTTCAAAAACCCTCCCATTTTTATAAGTGAATGTTCCCTATAAAACAAAGCATTTTAAAATAATACAGACACAGCTTTGGCTTATATTTCTTCCTATACCTGTCCGTGCTTATTGTTATCGCTCCACTGCCCCTCATAGACTGCACCATCCGCATAGTAAAAAGTTCCTTGTCCGTGCCTCTTTCCGTAGACAAATTCTCCGACATACTTGTTACTCCGGGAATACTGGGATCCGTCCTGGCGTTTTAAGATCCATATGTGTGTGCCATTCCCATGCTACAAGAGGCAATATAATGTTTCATCATGTATTGTGCACATTAATAAATAACACTGTTTTTGTGTGTGTGTGTGTTTTTTATTGACCTGTTGTCCATTATGCCATGTTCCCTCATATTGCTGTCCACTCTGCAGCCACTTCATTGTTCCCTCCCCGTGCCTCATATTGTTTTTCCACTCACCCGTGTAAATGTTGCCAGAAATATAGCTGCAAAAAGTAATTAGTATTATCAGTTATAAAGTATAATATAAAAAGAAATGTAGGGATATTTGCGTTTATTTTGTGTTTTGGATTACATGAGTAGAAAATGGAAGAACCAATCAATAATAATTTTTGGATTGTAATGTAAATCAAATATCCCTAACTTTTTGTGACTAATGCTGTATATTGATTGTTATATTATATTCAAACATACCATCTCACTCCGCATCCCTCGATCTTGTTCT
Source organism: Hypseleotris bucephala (assembly GCA_036025885.1). Classification (NCBI taxonomy): domain Eukaryota; kingdom Metazoa; phylum Chordata; class Actinopteri; order Gobiiformes; family Eleotridae; genus Hypseleotris; species Hypseleotris bucephala. The sequence goes on along the minus strand of JAVQKG010154012.1, from coordinate 23,995 downwards.
GCAGCCACTCGCCTTTGTACCAGTCAGTTTTATCCTGGTTGTAATAAACTGTACCCTGACAAAACAACAATGAATTTGTACACTTCATTTATTAATTCTCTTTCACTCATTTTTGTAGGGATCAAGGGCAACTGGGGCCCTTCACAGCAACTAGGGTCCTTATACACCATAGAGATCAAGAGACATAGACAATATTCACATTCATTCCCAGGGACAGAGTGCTCATTTAACCTAAAAGATGGACATCTTTGGATGGTGCGAGGAGAACCCAGAGATAACCTACAGTAACACAGGAAGGACATGCAGACTCCTGTTCTAAGAAAATACCAGCTGGCACTCACCTTGCCCTGTCTCTTTCCCTGATGCCACTGTCCGTTGTACAACACTCCACTTTTGGCACAACAGTGTGTTCCAGTTCCATGCCGTATGCCGTAGTTGACCTCTCCCCGGTAAGTGCTGCCATCAGACCAGGTGTACATGCCCTGTCCCATCAGTGTGTTGCAAGCAAAATTTCCCTGTGATAGACATCTTTAGTTACCGTTCCATTAATTATAGAGGCTCAGGCTGCTCCTTTGGATTTGTTATTGTCTCCTACCTCATATTTTAAACCATCTGCCCATGTGAAGACACCATGTCCATCCATGAGTCCCTTAGAAAAAGTGCCCTACAGTGACAAAAAGATTGTTTAACAAAAACATATACATTTCTTTTTTAACTTCTGAAATTCTATGTCACTGTGGAACTGAATGCATTTTTCCTCACATTTCACCTGACAGTCAAGTTTTGTTACTAGTAAAGGGTTAGCTACAATCTCAGCCCATTTATTTAATTACACTATTTTTCCATACTTTATACCTTATATTGATGACCTCCTTCAAAGTATGCGACTCCTTCTCCACTAGGGAGTCCCTCGCAAGTTTCACCTTGGAATCTGTTAACAAAGTAACTCATTTTATAACTAGGCCTATTGAAATCATAAAGCGTGATTTATAATGATCAAAGTGTACTTTTGAACAACCAAGTTACAAAGTGGAGGGAGTTGACTCGATTCAATCATCTCGGATTGTTTACATCCAGCGCAGCGGGTGATATTTGGGTCTTTTTCCAACTCTTCTCCCCTCTTTTCACTTCCCACCATAAAAACACATTTGCAACAATAGTTTTCCCTGTGATAATATATTAGTCTTTCGTGTAATTTAATTTTTACTTATAATCGTCCAAATAGAGCTAATGAAACCCGTGGATGCTAACTACAAGCTAACTTTACACGTCTCCATGGCAACGTGGAGGACGCTGAGAATTACGGCAAGTTTAAAGAGACATACAGCAATTAACTTCGGAATAAAAAAAAAATAAGTAAAGAACTGTATACAAAAAATATACCAAGTCTTTTATTTCTACTCAGTGCATTATAAAACAAGTGCTAAGGTGTACAAAAATGTAAACAAGCAGATGACAAGATAAAAAAAGTTAAATTTTGTGAAATGTGTTGTAGTTTAGAATAAGTTTAATAATTCAGTCTTGAGAAATGACATCCAGGTTGGCCAGGTGTCTCATTGTTGGTCTTCCATGTGGACAGTTCCAGGGCTGTTCAATTTCCCCCATGTGAACAACCAGCTTTTTCATCTCACTGGCACTTAGGGCTGTGCCAATCATCACCTAGAGACAGTCAAAAGAGAAAATTAAAGAAATAGGCTTTATACACAAAATTATAAAACTAACTGAATTTTAACATACCGATTTGCGACAAGCTCTGGAGGCGAACATTTGCCTAACACGCGACGGTCGGCACATGACACCTGGGCTGTCACTTAACATAAATATGAGCTCCTCAATGTCAGCAGACCCAAATGTCCAATTCTTACTTGTGGGTAGAGACACCAGCTTTACTCTTTCCATTACTTGAGCTGCAAACAATAGACAGTGTTTAAAAAAAAATCTTGCTAATTAGAAAGAAGATAAGTAAGTCATCCTACCGTCTTCATCTAACTGAAATTCAAAGCCATTCTTCCTAAAGATCTCAATATTCTCGATTAGTATATTTTCACTGACTGCAGTAAGATGAAGGTTCTGTGGGCTGACAAATAGAAAAAAAAAATCATAGATAAAATGCAACTGAGATATTTATGCACCATATTAGCCACCCAAGTTAAGATATTTCACTTTTTGGTGAAATTTGTAGAAAATGTTCATGCAACAGTTATACAGCATATAGTATAGAAGTAGGGTAATTAAGTGAAAGTAGGTTGTAGGCAGTGCATTTTAGGAGCACTGTATAATTCCCCCTTTATGAATTGTTTATTGACATCTAAATTCTTACACAATTAGTTTCTGTCCTTGAAGCACATTGTGTTGCTGGAGCATCTCAAAGTTGTACTTCTCATCCGTTGCGTGTTGGTCAATCATGAAGATGTCGGAGTTCAGTTTAGTGATGATGAAGCCTAGATTGAACTGACCGATGATTTCCATCTCTTTAAACATGTCCTTACTGAAAACACATTACAATGACAAAAAAACATTACAATTCTTATAAGCTGCCTTTGGTTAAAAATCAGGGCTTAACATTAACATCTTATCTCACTGGCCACTAAAGTTACAAAACATTTTCACTAGCCATAATTTAGTTATTGAAGAGCTTTTATAAATAAATTATATGCATTTTCATCATGGGGATTTCTTAAATATTTACAAATGTTAGAATCTAGATGTATATAGTTGAATGTACTGAGTTCCAAAAAGTGGGCCTAATTATTTGAAATGACTGCATAAAATCCAACTAGACAATGGCTAGTGGGAATAAATGTGTTACTAGCCAAAACCTACTAGCATTTCTTGGGTGGGCAAGGCTAGTGCTAATGTCAAGTCCTGTTAGATATTCTTACCTGATTTCCTTCTTCAGCTCATCCTCTGCACTCTGACTGTCACCAGGGTTGATCTTGGCCCTAAATCGCCTGTATTTAAGTTCATCACTAGACTTCTGTTTTTGCTGATGCTGCAATCTCTTCATTCTTAATGTCAACTCCTGCAAAGAGAACTGAAGAGGTATGGTCCTTCTTTGTAAATAGACAGGGGCGTCCACTGTAGATGGGGAGGAAGAACCATCGGAATATTTTGAAAAGCTATCGATATACAGTGGGTTTTCTCTTCTGGTTCGTTTGGGGTCAGGGCTCATAGTACATGCATCTTTTAATATGCATGTTTTAGGCTTGTATTCCAAATATGCATGCTTTTTCTCTTGCGTTTCTTCATGGTCTTCAATTGTGATGCTTTCATTGTCTAACTCAGAACCCATCTCCTCATCATTTGTAATGGGTTCGTAACTAGGCACAGTGCTGTCATTTCCACTGTCCAAAGCTTTACCATACCTGAATGTGTCTAATACAGATCTCCCTACAGCAGAGCTTTTACCGTAGTCCTTTTTAGTCTTGAAACTTGGTCTTAAGGTGGATGTGGAGGGTTTTGCACCACTTGTAAAAAAGGACTGCAATGTTTTCTGCATTGGGCCACTATTACCACAATCCGATACACCAGCGCTTTTAGCAGAGCTGTATTGACTGGAGAAAGCAGCCTTAAGACTAGACAAGTTTAGAGAAGACTTTGGGCTTTGAATAATTGTGTCTGTGTCCTCTGCAGATTCTAGTAGGTTTTCATCTGATGGGACAACTTGACACAGCTCCGGCGACGACATCACATCTATTGACAAAACAAAATGTAGTTAATAGGAAAACATGCTTTGCTATAACATGCTAAAACAAATGTACTTACTTGATATTGGCCTGAGTGTAGAATTCAAGCTTATTTTATTGACTCCAGCTACATACATGTTGTTGAGAGAGGTTTTTAAAATTGCCAGCAAAAGTTTCTCTTCTTGAAGGAAAATTTGTCGCTTGTCTGGAGTTACATTCACATCCACACAATCTGAAATATAAAATTGTAAAATTTACTTTACTTACTACTTTACATATTAACATGAGGTTATCCTCATGATGATAACATCTAATATTTAGGCTTAGAAATAAAGTAAAGAAAATCTCACTTTATTTTTTTTTTACTACATTTCATCACCCTATTTAAAGATTTATATATAATAAAGCACTTCTGTTTTTTTAAACATAGGAAGATTAGCCTACAAATCTGTATTGGCCAAACTAGTATTTTTAATTTTAGTCAATAAAATGTACTTACCTGAGGCGACATTAATGCTTAAGGCAACAAATGGATACTGATGTCTGTTATACATGTGATAGACTTCATTCACAACCTTTGCCACCTTTAAAAATAATAAGATAATTAGATACTTGCTAATTTTTGCCAGTGCTTTAAATAAACACAAATTACCTTGAGAGGGTCACATGGACGATTGTTGATATAAAAGAATTGTCTATCTGTTGCACTTCTCCCAATGCCGTGGTCTGCTCGTGACACAAAGCCAGTAATTCTGTAAAAAACAATAAGCAGTTACAATCACAAATACATTTAAATTGTTGTATTTTTCAGCTAATATTGAATTACTCACGCAAAAAGCTGCTTGGGAAGGTCGGTGTCTTTCAGTCCATATTCTTCTATAACACTGTCAGTAGGGGGCGCTTGTTGAAAAGGCAAAAGTGACTGGAGCTGCAAAATACAAGTTTCAGCAACACAACTAGAGAATCTATGACAACAATGTTACAAACAAACAACTCAAAAAGCAATCTATAAAACATTATTGTTATAGAATATTTTGAAAGCCTAACCTGTTTTGGTCCAAATATGGCTCCTATGTTGTCCCTCATATTTTGGCTTCCACTGGTGCTGAGGACTGTGCTGCGTTTTCCCTGCCCAGTTTGATTTGAGCAAGTTATACGCACTCCAGTAGATATAATACAATAGGACTGCAGGACATGGATCATTTTGGCATATTCCTGAAAATAAAGAAATTATTTTTAGAAGTTCAGACTATTCCACATGACAATGGCCAGTTAGTTGCAGGTTTGACACTGAGACATACACAGACAACTATTCACATTTATGCACTAGGGACAATTTAGACAGACCAAATCGCCTAACATGTATAAAGGGGGTGGATGGAGTACCCAGGGATAACCCACAGTAAAACAGGGTGGACATGCAGACTTCAACCAGAGAGAATGTAGGCGACATACAAAAGTAATGACGCGGTAATTTTGTGCAATGTATCTATATCATAGTCAAAATGCAATTATTAGTATATTTTACCAACATACCTTTTTTATATTGCGCTGGAATTCTTTGTGTCTTACAGGAAGCGTGTTAAAGAGCTGCTGCAAACTAACTGTAGTGCCTTGTTGTCTGGGTTGAGGTGATTTTTGAACCAGGTGTCCTTTGTGGTCAAACACCAGCTTTGTCCCCACTTGACACGACTCATGGCAGGTCACCACCGTAAGATCACTGTAAGGTTTAGCATAAAAAAGAATATTGTTTCATAAATTGAATCATTGAATTGTGTATCCATTTGTTTTAACAATTTACCTCAGTGCACATAAAGAACTCAGAGCTTCTCCTCTGAAGCCAAATGTTTCAACGTGTATAAGGTCAGAAAAGTCCCTGATTTTTGAGGTATGATGCTTCAGTGCTGCAGAAAATTATTTAAAATATATATATATATATATATATAATGCATGAGTTTACAAAAACCTTAATGGCCCTTAGTTTGAAATAGGTTGAGAAACACTGTGAAAGAAAAACAGATAACTTACTGAGTCCTTCAAAATTTGCCTCTTCTACTCCTTTGCCATTGTCTGACACCTCTACAAGCTCTGCTCCACAATCCTTCAACCTGATCTCTGTAAAATAATGCACCAATATCACAAAAAGGTGAGTAAAACTATTAAAAAGTAAAATGTTTTGTATGTTTTTTCCTTACCAATATTTGTAGCTCCAGCATCAACACTATTCTCCACCAGCTCTTTGACTGCAGTGGCCAAAGTCAGCACCACTTGTCCTGAGCATATCTGATGGACTGAGTGTTTATCAATGGCTTTAATTGCTCCTGCAGGCTCAGAGGTGCTGAACACAGAAGAGACACATTTTTACCCATAAATATCCCTTATCCCAAGTTAGCAGGAATACAAGTTAAGCAAATAAATGTTTCTGAGTACTAAACTGATTTCTGATTAGCTAACTCACCATTCTTCAGACATTTTCTTGAAGTATTTTCCTCAACTAGCTTAGGTCCGTAGTTGTTTATATGTTACTTTGGGAAGACGGAAGCTGTATCATTTCTTCATATTTAGAATTTCTGCTTTGAATATCAATGTTATTACTGCATTTCGTACAACACACCATGCAAGCAGAAAGTAAACACAAATTGAAGCGCGCAGAGAAGTCACAGTAATCGAGAGCGTCCTAGCTGCACGTGACTGCGCAGTTAGCATGCTATCTCCGGATAATGTTAAGTAATAAAACTACTCATAATCTAAATAGTTAATTCATGCAAAGAAATAAAATAGTATCGCGTCAAATAGGCAAAAATACAATAATTAAAACCACTATGTCAATCGTTTCCGCAAACTTTGTAGTATTTCATCATAATGCAACAGCGATATGTGACCTCCGCGTAAGCTAGGGAGCGTCTGTCAAGGTCATGGATTGTATAAAAGGAAAATGTCAAATTTCGACATGTTATTGTAGACACATGATAGAGATACATTGTACACGTATTTTCCGTCACTTGATTTCTGACTATAACAATTTGTACTTTCAATACGCCTAATGGAGGATTTCTGATTTGCGAGTGACCTTTTTGAGTTTTGTTGATGGGACACTGTGAGACGGTCCCTAAGCAAGTGTCAATATGGCCGCTCGATAGCCGGCTCAACGTGAGGGAGGTTAAACTTTTAGTTGTTTTCTCATTTAATAGTTGTAATATGAGATGAGACAATGGATCCTTTTAAAACAATGGGCTAATATGTGTTTACAGTAGCGGTGGGATGGTAAATAAGTGTTTGTCATGCCATTGTTATAGTCGTTCGCCAAAATGAACTGTAGTCAAGCGCCACACTCGGAAGAATATTCTGGCAGCGGCTCTGAGCTGCTCATCCACCGGCGTGTGAGAGCTGTCATGGGCGAAGAGATTGAAAGCTCTGTCAGCCTGCTAAGTTTAGCCTGCGAGGAAGACGAGGATGTTCAATTTGACAGTAAGCAACCTTTAAACATAATATGCATTTGATTCCTCGACTCTCATAGACTTGATTGCCATATTACAGTATTGTTTAAAGGGCTTAAATATTCTCTTGAGGCGTAGTTAAAGCTTGATTATGTTAGGCCATACGTTAAAACAACGTGACTAGGCCCCCTCCCCCTAATCAGCTGTGTTTTGGTCTGACACTTTTAGCACACACTTGCCTTAGTAAGAAAATAGCATTACCTAGCCTCAACATACAAAACTAGTTTACGTTTAAACCCTGGATTCTTTTATTAGGCTTAATTATTTATTTATTATTTCATGACTATCTACCTTTCAATTTATACTTACAAAATAGGTAATCTTACTATGCACAGCACAGATATAGCCATACAGCATGCTATTAAGGTGATCTGACAAACAGGACACCAAACTAATGCTTGACAAAGGCGCACATTTTATTTTATAGTGGCTGGCTACTTAATATCATGATACAACCTCTGCTTTTCATTTTGGATCATTGACGCTGGTCTGAGGTGGAGGGAGCCTCTCTATGCTGGATCTCTCTGATAAGCTTTACTTCTGTGCACACCCCTTATGTACCACCAAGATGAGTTTGTTTTTGGCTTTGGAGTTGAACAAATAGCCGTAAGTCCAGCTCAGGATTCTTAAATTTGCACAAAAAGGTGCTTTACGCTGTCAAATGGATTTAGAAGAAACAAGTATTGTTAAAATGATTGCTAAGGTTATTGAAGAAGGTAAGACACAAATATTTGCCATTTTATGTTGAAAATATATTTTTTAAATGGTATTCAGTTCTTGTAAGAAATAACTCTACATGATACTGACAAATGGTTTCCTTTTAGCTTCTGACATGGACAGCGATCGAGAGGTGCTGATGGCTGGAAGATCATACTCATCTGTTCAAGAGTTTGCCTCTGCGATCCCCAACCACCTCCTTTTAGGATCCTTGTTGGAGCATCTTTGTTTTGTCTATGAGACTAACCCTGCACGTTCACGGATGCTGTTTAAAGGTATTTGCACTTTTACATCAAGTAAATCCAGTATTTTCCTCTACAACACTTTTATAACACGCTTGTTTATTTTGCCTTTGTCAAAGTCATTGGACAGCGGTTAGCAACGATGAACCTCCTTTCTCCTTTGGCGATAAGTGATGAGTTCAGCACTGTCAGGCTGCAGCACAACCGAGCGTTTACTGAGCTGCTTCACACCGCCAGCTCCTCTCTCTATCCACAGGTGATGCATGGCAATCTTTAACTCAATTGAGGAAACACAAAAGAGAAATTCAGCTTATTACAACATGTTTTTTATCTTTGATTCAGAGCCAGCAACGGCTTGCCACAAACGCACATAATCCTGCGTTAAGGTGAGTTTACTATGTTTTTTTGTCTTTCCTCTGTTGACATTAATCATTGCTCTTTATGAACCGTCCTAACCTTCTTCCACAGACCAACCGAAGGACTTTTCCAAGCACAGACCTCAAGGTATCTTAGTGAGTTTGAGGAAATCTGCAGGCTTGGAAAAGGATCATACGGAAATGTTTTTAAGGTATATTGTTGCTAATGTTTAATTTTCTGTAGCTTTCATCTTTAGCACTCTCCTAAATATATTCCTTTTATTTTATACTGTACAGGTTTTAAATAAACTTGATGCGCAGCATTATGCTGTGAAGAAAATTCTTATCAAAAAGGTTTCAAAAGAAGACTGTATGAAGGTAAGACTGTGTTCTTATAAGACCCAAATTATTTATTATGGTCATATTTAATCATTTATTTTGTGCTGTAGGTTCTTAGAGAAGTAAAGATGCTGTCTAGCTTGCAACATGTGAATGTTGTAGGATATCACACTGCATGGCTGGAGCATGTTCAGCCTGCTACATGTAAGTTCACTGCTGGATGGAGTTAAGTTTTTAATAGTAACTCTATTGACCTGCATGACATTTCCAAATGTGTCTTTTATAGATTCTCAGTCCTCTCTTCCTGCACTGGAGTTGGCTGGTCAGCATGAAAGGTAAAGCCTGCATATTAAAGCACTATCAAAATGTTTTCTGCCATATTTTTACAACATATTTTATTTATTTTTCTTTTCAGTTCTGAAGAGAATAATAACTGCAATAGCACCGGTTCCTCTATAGTTTTTCAAAGTCTTACACAAGAACTGTCTAGCTCTGCCTCAAATGCCAAAGTACCTTCAGAAGTAAATGGAGTCGTCAAAGCTTTACTTCCAGCTGAGGACAAGGACCTAGTGGTTTGTACAAAACCAAAACGGCGAATCCCGGAGAACTATTTGCCTTGTGTTTTTCTGGGACAGAAGTCTCCAATGAAGAACTCTAAATGTCCCGCCATGGGATTAGACAGTTCAGTGATGTTAGACGAAGACTCCAGCAAAAGTAATATTGAACTGAACGGCTCCTGCAGCGACAAAGAGTGTCAACAGAGGATGGAAACATGTACAAAGAACCCAATTAAAGAGGTAAGATGATTAGAGCTGGACAATGCAACAGTGGTCTATGCTTGACTTTTTATTTAATGGTTTAAGAAGTTTGATAAAGAGTAAAAATGTGTCTGTTTACAGGTGCAGTTTCATCTCATGCTTTACATCCAGATGCAGCTGTGTGAACGTTCACTAAAAGACTGGATTTCAGAGAGGAATGCAATGCCACAAAACAAAACAAAACATGCCTTAAAATGTAATTGATCCCCCTTATTTTTCTTTGACCAAACAAACAAAAAATAACTTCTACTTCTCTATTAGAATTTAAAATAATTGAAAATCTTTCTTTCAGGTCCTTATTCAGGGGTGGATAGTGAGCGGACACTTGGCCTGCTGAAGAAGATACTTGAAGGGGTAGAATACATTCACTCAAAAGGAATCATGCACAGAGACCTGAAGGTATGTTTTATTCACATATATTTCACTTTGTAGATGTCATGTTTGAGGTATAAATGTTGCTATGTGCATTGACATACAGTACATGGACATATTAGCACTGTCAGAAAGTACTTATAGAGGCAATACAGTTGGCATCTGAAAATATCTTGTCTAAATCATCCCACTCATTAAAAACATATTCATATAAAACACCAGGCAGTATTTGTTTCCACTCCTTCTTGTATCTTACATGTTGGAGGTATATAAAAGCTTTGCAAATGCTTTTAAGTGATCTTGGCTCTTGTGCCAGTCTCAATATTGGGTCTTTTAGTTTTGAAGAACATGGAAGCATCAGTGACGCGGGGAGGGAACCAGTTCTGTTGTGATAAACGAGGGGTGTTGTCAGCCCGAATAATTTTCCCAGGAGGTGGCTGTTTGTCAGTTTAGCTCCTTTGTTTAAGAACATGAAGAGACAGCTTTCTCCGTCTTTGTTTAGCACATTAATGTCTCCTCCATAACAAAGCAGTAGGTCGACAAGCTCAGTGCACCCCAGACAGCACGCTTCATGTAAGGTTGTCAGATTTTGATTGTTGAAAGCGTTTGGGTCCGCACCACTCTCCAACAATGCTGTGATGCAAAGAAGCTCTTTTTTGTTAGGTTTAGCCCTCATTGTTGCACATACATTTACTGCAATGTGAAGAGGTGTGTTCCCAGAGTCCTGCACTCCCTAAAAAAAGAGATATTTTAGACTTTTGTTTGTTATGGCTGCAAGACATGAGAAAAAAAGCATCTGATTTTCGACAAGCACATTGAAAACTGTGATATCAATATTTGCTGTAATTTAAATTAAGCATATGTAGTTTTTTTGTTATTTACTTGTTAAAATTGCTTTAAAATTGAAACTAGGTCAAAGTATGGCTATATTTACAAAAGGATTACTTATATAGTACAGTTCATATTCGTCACAACACATTTTCATTCAAGGATTTAAAAGATTAAAGACCATAATGATATACTTTTGCAATACAGGCACAGAGATTGCAATAGACTAAACAAGCTTACCACATTGATGTCTGCTCCCTGTTGGATCAAGTGCAGAATGATGTCCTTGTTGAGTGCCCCTGCTGCTCTGTGTAGGGCTGTCATCCCCACACCGTCCACTACATTCACCTCAGCCCTGTAACTGGTCAGGATCTTGACCGCAGACACAGCTGAGGAAGATACTGCCATGTGTAGAGCTGTCTCTTTATTTACTCCTGTCACCTGGAGAAAAAACCACATGCAAAATATTAGAGAAAAGGGTACCTCTAGAGTGGTTGTCAAAAGTGGTGGTACATGAGCGCTTATAGTGTGATTCAGAAGTAGGGGTTGGCAATATGGTAAAAAATATATATATATATTTATCACAATTTTTTTTTATTTTTTTTTGTCTTTTGTCTTCAACTGCTGTCTTCAAAACCCCTTTTAAACTACAAATTCAATATACAGTACATCCAATCCAAAATTCATCATATTAATATATTACTGGTTAGTCCCTTTTATTTTTGGTTGAGGCCTAGTCTTGTAGTATAGATCAGTTTATAAATATGTATAAAATTGTGTTTTGTAAAAACACTGAGAACCACTACACAAGAGCAGTTCTACTCTACTACAAAAACTACTCAAATACAGTAAAATAACTAAACAAACATAAATACCTCAGCATTAATGTCAACACCATGGTGACAGAGCAGCTTTAGACAGGCCTCTGCCTTTTCAAGCACACCAATCAAAACGGCTTGAAAAGGGGAAACATTTGAAGATTCTTCAGCAGAAGTCAGGAATCTGGGCCAGCTGGTAATAACTAAATGCAGTGTTGTCCTACCCTGTTTGTCCCTGTAACACAAATAAGCCATTGACAATATAAACATTGACATTGACAATATAATTTTTTTTGTTGTTGTTGGCTTTTTTAATTTGTGTTTTTGTAAGCGTTTGTTCAAACCTTCTTTCGGGATCTGCCCCAGCTAGCAACAAGCTCTTCATGCTCTCCAGTTTTCTGTGGATTGCAGCCAGATGAAGAGGGTACGTTGACAGGGCCTGAGGCAAGACAAGACCAGGCAAACATAAATGTGAACCGTCCAAGAGTTTCAAAATACTAGTTACTTTGCAGGTTGTCATTTGTGTTTGAGGTTTAATCTTTAAGAAAAAAAATGCACTAAGAAGTGTACGGTGTGTTGTTAAAGCTTGTTTACATTCAAATCATAAAAAATCAGATTGCACTTACTTTCCAGAAAACCTTCCTTTGTGTAACATGGAATATTTCGATGAAGTAGTCACCTCTGTTCACCGCAGACAGCTCTCTTATACCTTCTGTGTCTTCATCCATAATGGCAATCTAAAATAAATTGTTGAGATTGTTTGGTAAAGAAGCTCCTACTGTCATTGTCCTCTCTCTTCGTCAACATAACTTAACATTGTGGATTCTCTGCATGCTGTGTTTATTCTCTCAGCTGTGGGATGGTTAAAATCTTGTTCTTCAGGTTTTTGGGACGGACCTGCAAATTTTCTGACACTTTTGACAGTTAATTTATGGCAAAAAAGGAGAGAAAATTGCAGTGCACTTGGCATACCTCTGGGCTCTGTGTTTGGTGTTTTGAGCAAGTCTGATTTCATCATCAGTCGTGCGTCTTCCGCCTTCCTGGTCCAACTGATAACTTGTTTTGAGGGGGCCAATTTTGGGAATTGACAACACCCTTTTCAAATACAGAATATAAATACACTTATCTGCAATTTATAATATAAAAGATGCAAATTGTTTTATAGAAATAACCTTAATTTTTACTCAACAATTACTTATGGCATGCAGAGCAGCTGCAATCCTTTAAAACAATATTTTTAGTTTAGGTATTTATTGAATTTAGACTTGACTTTGGCCCATTTACCCTGATAGATTGAGTGCACACTACAATCTGTTGTTCTATGTGTTTTACATTTATAATAGACATTATATATGCATTTAATTCTGGTTTGTAATTTATATATAAACTTGGTTAAAACTGACTTGTGTACAATTCTGAAATTATTTCTTAACATTCTTCCCTTTCTTTCAGCCAAGAAACATTTTTCTCCATGGCCATGACTGTCATGTAAGGATAGGGGACTTTGGACTGGCTTGTAGAGATCTAATTCTGGACGGACTTAAAGACACAGGCTCTCCCAGCAGCAGTTAAGTTTAATTTCATTTTCTAAAAGGCAAAGCTAGTCTCATACTCACAGTAGATGGCACTGTTTTTGTTTTTACATGTTTTGTAGATTCTTCACATACCACCGGTGTGGGCACATTTGTGTATGCGGCACCAGAGCAATTAAAGGATTCACATTATGATTCAAAGGTAATCATCTAAAAGCAATGAATAAAAAACAAACAAATAATTACTCTATTTATTATAGTTGTCAACAAGTTGTGTGCTTATCATCATGAAAGGTATCACATGTTTCAGCTGTCAACATACAATCACAGTATGTGTTTCTTGTTTATCTCTTTGCAGTCAGACATGTACAGTGTAGGTATGCTGGCATTTGAGCTGTTTCAGCCTTTTGGCACTGAAATGGAGCGAGTGCGCACCCTTGGGGATCTTAGAGATGGGAAAATCCCAGACTCTTTTTGCCAGAGGTGGCCAGTGTTAGCGAAGCATATAACTAATATGACTGATAAAGATCCAAGTGTACGGCCCACAGCAACAGAGCTTCTGCAGAGCGACCTCTTTTGTAGCAAAGCCAAGGTAAGAAAATGTTTTAATGGTTCTTGTGGAATGGAAGTGTACAGGAACCTTCAAAGTTCCTGAACACACAAACAAATGAAAGAAAATAAGAATACAATTTTCTTATTCTAAAATAAATATCATTCATATCAATGGGTTTTCTCCTTAACAGGTGATCCATGGTTTACAGAAACAAGTGGAAGAGCAAGAGAAAGAAATTTTGCAGCTAAGAAGACAGATCAGTGAGCTTCAGAATTCAAAGGTTACAGTTCATTTTTCTGACTCTGAATAGACATTTAACACATATTAATTACGGGAATCTGTAATATATGAACTTTCATATCAATGGAGAGTATGTGTCTGAGTGATTGTGGTTGTATATAAACATGAATAAAAAGCACTATTTATTTTCATTTTATCTGACATTAAAAAAGGTGAACTAAGTGTACACTGGTGTCATAACAGGAATGTTTCATAATCACACTGAAACGGTTTTGTTGTGGTAGTAAATAGTGTTTTTTAATTGTTCAAGTTGTGACAGTATAATGAGCCTTACCACATTTATAATTGGTACATACTGTACACAAAGGTCGGTGTGGAGTACATGAAACACGTTTCACACGAGAACGCGGCTGAACGAGCCAATCAGAGAGCTCGTTTCATCTCAGGTACCCGGATGTACCCGTGGGGCAATTAGCTACGTCATTGTTCACCGCCGGACACCCGCTGGAAATAAGCAATGGATTTACAACTGCTATTAAGGCATTTATAACAAATAACAGGTGAGTGTATGGGTGCCTTTATGGTTTAGTGAGAACTTAACTGGACATCGGCTACATTTTAGTCGGCCTGGGAGGCTGGGATCTGCTGTAGTAGCCTTACACCGGTTCTGTCATGTCGGAAAGACCAGCGCACTAGGCACAAGCACCGGTGTGGAGCCTCTCCTTTCACGTCCTACTATATGTGCCGTTACTCTGGTCATTACTACTTTAGCTACCGCAGCCACATTCAAGCGGGTGGATAACACGAGCTTATATGTTATATAAAGGGATGGGCTTCATCCCCGCTTTGTCTTTCAGAGTCACCGATGTGGCTAGCGCTAGCATCATGTCGCTGCTGTTAGCTGCGTCTGTAGCGCTGTTACGTCCGCTGTATCCATGGAGCCCCGGGTTTTCGGCTGGTGAGCCTCTCAGGAGCCCTCTCGTTCCTGGTGGGACTGGAAAACAACCCGATTTGACCACGGTTTAGTTTGTAACTGCGGTATAAGGCGATTTCCTCCAGCCTTTGTACTGGTTTTTGAGACTGCGTGTTAAAGGCCTACCCGCCGCCTGTTAGCCTCTGTGAGCTGTGAGTGTGCTGAAGCAGGTGGGAGGGAACAGCTGCTGTAAACGTGCTTCCGACCATTCCCCAGTCTGCCGCCAGCTATGAAAAGAGGGGACATGCGCTCAAAGTACAACCAAAACGCAGTTTACTAGGTTTATTACAAAATGCCACGAAATGCATATTTTTTTTTAGAATTCTATTGTTCAAAATCTAGTTTTATTTGGGTATGTTGGTTAGTGCCATTATTATTATTATGTCACAGGCAAATCTTACAAGAGATGTTAAACATTTAGTGGTTGGTGCGCATCACCTCAATATTTCTGAAGACATTCTCTCTAATCTCTAATTTCTGAACTAATTAACGAGCTAGTATTTATTTAACATCTTTATATTATTCATGCAGAGGTGTAGCCGTACATGCCTATGGCTAATGTATTAATATGCCTTTACAGCAATGAACAATGACCATAGTTGACAGATCCTCGGAGCAGTCTGACTACGAGTCAGTCGGGTGTAAGCGCTCCCCGTTCACCAGTGGAGACGTGGGCATGGACGGCAGCTGTTCCAGCAGCTGGGCAATGGGACCCACTGAGTCCCCCAGACTCAAGGCTCCTGGAGGCTGCCTGGGCCCCATGCCCGGAGCTGCTGTGTACAATGGCTCGTCTGTGGAGCGGCCCAAAGAGCAAGGTAAAGCATACACCTCCTCTTTCTGTAGTAATCACTTAAGTGTACTAATAGTACTACAAAAAATAGAGAGATTCAACTTGCCATGTATTTTTCTTGTGTTGACTGTGTCTTGTGTGATGTGAGAAGTTATGTATATATGGCAAGCTTTTAGTGTTGAAGAATTCTATAGCTTCAGTAGTTTTAAAGATTTAACCCAATCAAGAACTTCCCCTTGTGACAGAGTTAGACTTGAATCTAAGGAGCAGCGGTCTGACCTGTTTAGTGACAGTTTAACAATAGAATAGAAAGTAAAGTGTCTTCTGTTGCTCAGTGCTCTTGTGTCTGTGTCAGTAATAGGCAGTGGTGATGGCATAGACATGCCACAGAAGGTTCTGTTTGCTCCTGAGAGACTCAACCTCAAATGGACCCAGGTTCATCGGATCGGGGCCGGTCTGCAGAACATGGGAAACACCTGCTTCCTCAACTCAGCCCTGCAGTGTCTCACCTACACACCTCCATTCGCCAACTACATGCTTACACGGGAGCACTCCAAAATATGTATGTTACCTTTCTCATAGAAATGAAGCCAGCTTGTAACATAATCTATTACTAATCAGCCCCTCTCGTTTGTGCTTCAGGTCATGAGCCTGGCTTCTGTATGATGTGCACCATGCAAAACCACATCATTCAGGTTTTTGCAAACTCGGGGAATGTCATTAAGCCTATTGGTGTGCTCAATGAGCTTAAAAGTAAGTGTTTGTCATCCAACACAGGTATACTTCACTTGACATAAAATATTATTATTTGGGAACACAAGAACTACGGAGTAAATACTGTTTTTTTAATTTACATTTATTTCTTTTTTCAAAGGGATTGCAAAGCACTTCCGCTACGGAAGCCAGGAGGATGCTCATGAGTTCTTGCGATACACAGTGGATGCTATGCAAAAGTCCTGCTTACCTGGAACTAAGTAGGTTTATTTCTGTTGTGTACAATGGGGAAACCATGTTAGAATATAATAATGATGTGTGTTTGTTTCTGTGACAGATTAGACAGGCAAACACAGGCAACTACTTTCATCCATCAAGTATTTGGCGGTTATCTAAGGTCCAGAGGTAAACTGTCAACATGTTTATGAAATCAAATCAATCAATATATATATATATATATATATATACTGTATGTACATATTAAAACAAGTGTTTGTTTTACAGTAAAATGTTTAAACTGCAAAGCAGTTTCCGACACCTTTGACCCTTTTTTGGATATCCCTCTGGAAATCAAGGTAGTCCATTCATGAAAATGTTGATTTTAATTTGATTATGATTGATTTTATAATTTGTGTGTGTGTTTTTCTAATATAGACGGCCTTCAGTGTCTCAAAGGCTCTAGAGCAGTTTGTTAAGCCAGAACAGCTGGATGGAGAAAATGCCTACAAATGCACCAAGTAAGATAAACAAAAGCGTACAGCCACAGCATGGAAAAATAAATGTACTCATGAATAAACATTGTCCACAGGTGCAAGAAAATGGTGGCAGCCTCAAAAAGATTTACCATCCACCGCCACCCCAACGTGCTCACCCTGTCCCTCAAACGCTTTGCTAATTTCACTGGAGGAAAGATCACAAAGGTACTGATGAATGGTGTGGTATTTAGTGCGGTGTAAGACAAGAAACACAATTACATTGAGTACTTTTATTTAATGCCAACAGGATGTAAAATATCCCGAGTATCTGGATCTGCTTCCCTTCATGTCTCAGTCCCAGGGCGAGTCTCAGGGCTATGGGCTGTACGCTGTACTGGTCCACTCTGGGTTCAGCTGTCATGCCGGACATTACTTCTGCTATGTTAAGGTACAATTTTAATACAAACAAATCAGTGTGTTTGAACAATGTCTTCTCATCTTTACATCAGAAATACAGTTTTAGTTTGATCTAATAATAATTTTGTTTTTCAGGCAAGTAACGGACAGTGGTATCAAATGAATGACTCCTCGGTGTCAGTCAGTGATATCAGGTCTGTCTTGAACCAGCAGGCCTATGTCCTGTTTTACATCAAGTGAGTAAATAGTATGTTATTTTTATTATTTGTTTCGAAGACATAATCAATAAGGCCTGGCTAATTATGTATAATATGTGTATAAAATATAACCAGGAATATCATAAAGCTTATCACACCCAGAGTGGAAAAGCTGGAGTCACAGCCTTACTATCAGTGTACAAGAAGCAGCGACAATTTGAATTGATTTGAATATGAACTAGTCTTTTGTAATTGTAGAGACATAGTTTTTTTTTATTGAATCATTGATGCAGCTTACTAAAACCTTATCTTTCCTTTCTCCTGTCTCTAGAACCACAGATGTGAAGAAGGCTGCAGACTACAACCACATGAACCACTCCGCGGGCGTCCCAGGTCAGTCGTCACCGCGGCCCGTCGCAATCCCACGCATCAACAGCACCGTCCATAACAACAGTGTGGGCTTCATCGGTCCTCAGCTGCCTCCTCACATGAACAAGGTACTGCGTCTTAGAGCAGTAGTGTCAGTGTTACCATAGATTTATTTTTAGACTATGATTTGAGACTGGCGATTTTTAGTTAAACCTTCTCTCTATTATTTTTTATTTTGGAATCAAGATTTTTTGTCTTACATGTAAAACTACTGCTACATAAAACCTTTTCAACTTCAAATTAAGTCTACATCTATTACATCTGTTTTATTTTCTATTGTCTAATTTATGTCTCAGATTTACTATACCACTGCATTGTTTTATTTGCTTTACAGAGTTCCCTTGTCAATGGGAATGGCTCTCTAAGGGACTATTCCAGTTCAAAGCCCAGCACGAGCAGCAGTGGCCTGGGCAGCTCCTCCTCCTCGTCCCTCTCTCACTCCATCAGCCGGCCCACAATGATCCCAGACCACGACAAACGCCAGAAGCTTTCATTCTGTATCAGACAAGGCAAAACCTCTCGCCCCGCCCCCTCTTCAGCCTCCTACAGCCAACCGTCGTCCTCACAGTCTACCTCAGATGTCCCGTCAGACGTTCGCTTCATTCCTCGTCAGATTGGTCACGTAAACGGCACGTCTCAAGTCAACGGAGAACACCAAAATGGAGGGAATAACGGGGCATCTTTCCTGGTGCCGTACAGCCAAGAGTCATCGGAGGAGTCAGACCAGGAGAACATCAGCTCTTTGGAAAATGGCAAGTCTCATGTCAACGGGAAACAACGAGATGGGAAGAACTCGGACGCTGCTTCACGTGATACAAATGGGGAAGTGCATCATAATGGCAATGGACTAAATGGAGCCCAGTACAGTGTGTCTAACCAAAATGGCCACCATAATGGGAAACACAAAGTCAACGGGCACGAAAGCTCAGATCAGGTATGTTCTCCTGGTTTTCATGTTTGTGCGTCTCTTTGTTACGTAATAGTTATTGACGTTTTCTGTCTTATGTTCAGACGTCGGACAGTAATCCGAGCAGTTTGTCGTCTGTTGGAAGTGTGGAGAGTAATGGAATAGATCACGACCACACTCGAATGAGGTAAACTCTTCATCTGAAATACTCTGTGCTGTATTTTATTTGATAGACCCTATTAATTATAATTTTTTTCTTACAGTAATGAGATCCACAATGGCCCCGCTCAGACCAGTTCTGTCAAGAGTATGTATCCTGCCGCTGCTGAAAGCGTCCACTTGTCGTCTTTTGATTCAAGGGCTATAACCGTGTCTGAACCGGCGTCTCAACATAACAACAGCTCTGTACCTGCCGCCACCAAGAGTCACTCAGACTCCCCCAGAGAACCCCCCTCCTCCTCTGCTCATCACAGTCAGTCTGTGGCCTTATGCACCTCTGCTCCTGACATGCCCACTGAGGCTCCCCCACAAAAGGAGGAAGTCAAGGATGTACCCCACACCAACGGCCCCCTAGTGGTGCCTGAAAGACGAGCAGCTGCTAAAGAGCCGCACAAGCCCAGCTCCAGAGGAGAGAGACCGCGCTCCAGAGACAGAGTGCACTCGTCCGAATGGAGTCGAGACAAGCATTACAGAGACCGCAGTCCTGGGCGAGAGAGAGAAGACAGCAGGTCCAGGCGAGACTATAGAGACCACCGCTACAGGGACCGTCCGCCTGTGTACGACCGATACAGGGACATGGACTCTGAGCGACGCTGGGAGAGGACTTACCATCCGAGAGAGCGCGACCGAGACCGCTGCGCTCACCATTATCACCACTCGCCATATCGCCACCACTGGGACCGCGAGCGGAAGTACGGTTACTCACACAGAGAGGACTCACACAGAGAGTACTCACACAGTCGCTGGAAGCACAGTCGCGACGCCCGGACGGTGAAGGACAGGAGCAGCGGCAGAGACCGGGACTACTACGCTTCTAAAGAGGACAGTGCTGTTATCAACGGGACAGAAAAGTGTTCTCAATCCAAGGACTCGCCTGTCAGAGCGACATACTCCTTATCAGCGACTGCTTCAAACAAAGATGAAATCAATTATAAACGGACCTATGTCCCTGTCAGCAAAGAGAGGGACGACAGCCGAGAGGGCAGCAAAAAACACAAGAGCAAAAAGAAAAAGAAATCAAAAGACAAAGACAGGCACCGTGACAGTGGGTCAGTGTCTTTCTTGTATTGTATGTATTATCTTCATTAGTCCAACTGTAAATACAATGTAACATGTCTGTCTGCTGTTTACAGAAGCTCGGATGTGGACTCAGACAGAGCCTCTGAAACAAAAAAGAAGAAGAAGAAGAAAAGGAGACATGACAGCGAGGAAAGGGAGAGTTGCAAACGGCGTCACTATGACAACAAGGACAACAAAAACAATGGCTGTTCACCCGAGAAACGTCGCCGGACCGACCATCCTCTCTCTCCTCATCACTCGCTCACAGACGCCTCATCTCACCATAATCTGAATGGATACGCAGGTAAACGGTTTGACAGATTGCCATGAAGACTGTGTAAAGAGCTACTGGAGCCTAACGTTTGATTTTGCAGGAAATGGCTACAGCCGAAACAGTGGCGACTCCCATGGATTCTCCAACTGTACAATACCATAGACTGTGTAGGTGGGCCTCTTATAAAAAGCATGTTTAAACGATGCAGCTGAAACAAGGCTGAAAATGTTCTTTGTTATTTCAGACTTTCAAACTTTTAACAGCGGAGGAATGGCATCAACATTTTTGGACTTGGTGCTGCTTCACTGGCAATTGTATTTTTACCACAACTCTAGTGTTTTAAATGTTAAATAATCTTTGTTTAAAAGTGTTGATTTATTCGCTGTAATTTAGGGTTAAACTATGATCACCTATGACAAATTTTAAATACATGAATAATATATACTTGTATAAAACAAAAAAGGCCAGAGCTTAAACATCTCAGCTGCTGCTCAGTGGATCTCAGGACTTGAAAACTACACATCTATCATGCATCCAACCTCTTCAACGCAAAAGGAATGTGAACGAGAGGAACACGTGAAATCACTAAAACAACACAGACTACAGACCGCAGAGAGGACTGAGGAGAGACAAGTGCTGAGGCTTTGTGACAGATACCTCCATTCAACCCTGGACAGACTTGACGACATTTCAGCCTTTTTTTGCTCTGAAGTCGAAAAGTCTAAAATATTTTTTTCCCCTCACAGAGGTCTCTCCCTTCACATTTTATTCAGTTTTTTTTAACACCAAGAAGAGAAGCATTATTATTTGCTATGGCTGTGGACCACTCATTTGCTTTTTAATGAAAAATACAGTTTCTGTTATTTAGCGTCATAAGGAATACTGTGAATTTAATTTGAACTGTACTATCAGTTATTTTTATGTGTAACAATCCTGTATCAGGATTATCTGTAGTTTGATTTTTGTTTTTTTTTTGTCTTGTTTTAGATAAACACTTTGACCATAATTTCTGGAAATTACAAGTATGATGAGTATGTTTTTGTTTGCTGTTTTCAACTTTCTAGTTGGGAAATGGTTATACTTTTTGTTTGGCATGTCAGGTTTTCTACTTGGATAAGGTTAAAGCCTTAAAAATACAGTTTGTCAACATCAGAAATTGTAATCTGTTGTGGGTCTTTGACTTGGTTTACAAGCTGCATTGAATTGAATGAAAATGCTGATACGAGATTTTGCCTTGTTTTATATTGAATGGATCTTTTGATGAATAAGTATCAACACACTATGGAGTAATATCATGCAGATTCTGGATATGTGCATACGCAGTGGTATTAACACTAATGTAATCTGTTTATTCAACACTGTTTCTGAAAACCAAAGACCTGGTCTGTTCAGTATGGTGATATAACAGGGACACATACAACTTTTACATTTGTACTTTTTAATATTAAAAGTCTTCATAGTATTCATAGTACTCAAAAGGAGACCAGGCTGCTTTAAACATGAACATAATGGTTTTCCTGCATGTTTCTTGGTCTGTGTCACGAGTAAAATCCAGTTTGAGCTTCAAGTGAATGAACAGGAGGACTTTCTCTTGTATCGTTGTGCGACAGAGGGACATCCTGATGTTTGTATAATCACAGTTTTAGAAGACTTAATTTCTCCACTACTTTGAACTATTCTAAAACTAAAAAGATGAACGGGTATAGGCTTTGGCCAATATGACTGACATGCTACATAAACACAAAAAACAATATGTACATTATTATATACCATACATGCATTATGTAAAACTGGGGCTGCCTTTTGTTAAAGACATGGGTAAAATAAATACAGTAAACACAAAAGAATGGTCAATATATAAATTACAACAATGGATCTGAGCATGACTTGTTTGATATTTGAGAAGACATTTTAAAGGAAGTCATTGTCCATAACGGCTACTCAAAAATGACTAATGATAATGTATGTATAAGGGGACAATGAAATACGGGCAATCAGACCAGCTGATTCACATTTGAGGCTTATTTTTAGATACAATGGATTGGTGTTGTTAAAAAGATGTGTAAGTTTGGCTTCTTTCACGGAGTTATCCAAATAATCCAACCAAGATAAACCAAAAAAAAGTCCAAATCCTTCTGTAGCCCAGCGGCGCAGAGTCAACCTGTGTCCAGTAGAGGGCAGAATTGTCACTGTTATTCTCCACTCATAAACGCTCTCCTCTTCCTCCACAATTTCTGATTCAAGAACTGAGGTCCAGATAACTTCAACCAAAAAATACAGTTCCTTCTTGTTTCCCTGTTACAATTACACAAAAGGGATTGCGCTGGTTGCAGGCTTTCTGTTGTTGGTGGTTGAGGTGAATGATGGAGTGGTCATCATTTTTTGTTGGCTATCCTCTTTTTTCGAGTGGCCAACATGTCGTAGAAAGGGTCTCTGCTGATGCTTGCTCTGTGAAAAAGAGGGAAAATAACATTACTAAGCAGACAATGACTTCCAAGCTCCACTTTATATTTTATTTTTTTTTCTAGAACATAGTGCACAAATACCAAAGCTAACTACAACCTTTTGCATATCCTCCCCGTGTCACTGATTTGTTCATAAGACCTATTTAGAACAGAGCAGGTATTACGTCTAAAGTGTGTCCCAAAAGCTAGTCATGACACTTGGCAATAAATAAAATCAATGTATAGCTTTTTTACCCTTATGCCGTGTTTAAGTAGCCTTTTAGCAATTTGAACGTACAGTAGAGTATTTTTATTCTGCTTCCAAACTAGCCCTAAATTACAATAATAATATAAGTGACTGGAAATTTAGATTTTTTTTGATTGGTGGTTCCGAAAGTGTGTCAACATTTAACAAATATAGCCCTCTTTGACAAAATTTCCCCTGTGTTAGAACACCTGCTGTAATGTAGTATTTTCACATCCATCTTAATCATAGCAATCAGTGACACATAAAATGCAAAAACTTGACATTTTCTCATCAAAAATCAAAAAACAAAACAATCTAAAGTTAGTTTTTTGACTCTATTCCGGTAGAAAAAGATGTGAAGAGTCAATATGCTTTTTTTCAGCGGACAGTCAGAGCTTGCCAAATACCAGGGCTGCACATAAGAGATTGAGAGCAACAGAGTGTGCAGTGAAATCAAATGGAAAGTCAGTGAAGGGGGGAATACACACAGCAACAGTTTTTTTTGTTTAAAGTATAAATTTGTTGCTGAAATTGAAATAAAAAAAAACTGTAGATATTTAGAAAAATAGGCTATGATATTCCTTTTGCTAAGTTTCTTTTTTAGACTAGTTTTAACATGTTTTTGTCTCAAC
>JAVQKG010153950.1:0-11409 GCA_036025885.1 Hypseleotris bucephala | reverse complement strand
ATGCTCTCCTTTGAATACGACACAAATAGGCTACACTTTTCTTCATTTTTTTTCTTAAAACATTTGCACAAGACTGTACAGTATATACAAATTTATACTAATAACACTAACCATTTATTTGACATTTGTCCTCAGATTACACAGCGCTCAGTTGCAACCCTCCGGACAGTGAGGACAGCAGCGTTCCCATCACTCCGCTGAAAGCCTCTATGTCTTTCACCGACTCCCAAATCGGGAACGGGATTAGCTCGGGGTACGGGACGGGACACTACCTCCGCACCTTCTCTGAACCACAGGAGGACGAGTGGTGCGACACGGAAAAATGAAACGTTCAAAGTGGAGAATTGACTACTGCCCCCTGGTGGAAATTAGGAAGAGGTTAATTTGAAGTGCCTCTAACTCTATCTTGACCAGCTATCCATACACATTATTATGTTTATTTATTTCATAATCTTAAACTATGGTCACCTGAATATCTCAACCAAAATTACCTAAATTGTGACTTTGGTGATTTTTGGTGATTGCACAAGTATGTAATAAACATGTCTGTGTGACTTTGTTTTAAATGTTTTTGCAGGTTCACTTTGTACAGCTGTGATATATATTATTTTTTGTAACAGTTTGGTAAAGTAGTTTTGGCAGTAGTAGAACTAGTTTTAGTTTAGCCCTCTGATTAAATGCAGTAAAAACTCGAAAGCACTCGGAGAATACATACCTCGGCCAATATAGCCAAAATAGCAATGCCTTTCTTTCTTTCTTTCCTGGATCCTGACTGTGACCAGGATCACTCCCAAAATACAATCAACTATTCCCTGTGTCATTCCCGACCTTCCCTAAAAATTTCATCCAAAACCGTGCAGTAGTTTGAGTATAGTTCCTCAAAGACTGATGCGACTGAAAACATTATGGCCTTGGCGGAGGTAATAAAGCAAAAATGTCAGTTATTTTCTTTATATCATATTTAAGAAGTATTTTTTTATATCAAAATGTAGTTACTTTTTAATGCCTTTGATAATATAACAGACAAAAATGATAATCTGTTCGACCATTCTATTCTTCTGTTCTTTTTTAGACTAAAGTGGAGGAATTAAGAGCCACCTGTTCCATTGGTAGGAAACACTGTTGTAAAAAAAAAAAAAAAAAAACTAGAATTAACATTATATTACGACAGTTATAACATTTGAAAATTGTAATATATTTAGCAGAGTATTTCTTTTTTTGTTGTAGTTTTTAAATTTTGTATTAAAAAAGTGATTGTGAAGCATGTCTGATGTTGGATTTGTTTATAACATGAAGATAGTGCAATACAAGGGAATGTGTCTCCATTGCTCCCACAGTTCATCATTAGTACCAACAACAGAAGTAATCTTGTACATTTTACACAACATAGATGATTAATAAAATAATAAAACTAAAAAGGTTTTCTACCACATTTCTATTGATGATAAACGTAGGGGTGGGCGATATGGTGAAAATGTAATGACTTTGTTCAGCCAAGATAACAATTTTAGCCGACTTTGTTGTTTTTGTCTTACACAGAAGACTGCTGCTATCAGTGTCTTCATAAAACCTTTTAAATTACAAATTCAGTGTACTTCCAATCCAGTGTTCATAATAATCATAATAATAATGCACTGATTTTATATAGTGCTTTTCTGGCCACTCAAAAGACGCTTTGCAATTGCATTATGTAGTGGTAAGCTACTTATTTATTATGCTTGGTACTATTTATTTTGCTTAATTTATTAATATGAACATTGATATTGTTAAAGTAAAAATGACAGTGAAGAGCAGAGCTTAAATTAATCAGAATCACAATTATGCCCACCCCTAAATAAACTAATTTTTTTTTTCAGTAAAAACAAATTAAAGTTTCCCTCAGTCGGCCTTCTTGAAGACTTGCTTGGCAATAACACCTTCGACTCTCATCTCCTGTTGAGGGAAGCAAAAAGACTAATCAAAAAAGGAAAGGCTGAATGATACATGGGAAATGCTCCAAGGCACTGCACCAGCCTCCTTCGATTCATCCCAGGGGCAGACTGGGACTAAAAAACAGCCCTGGAATATGACCAAACCAGCCCAGCCCAATGCATGTAGACAAGCGCTGACAATATTATTTAAATTTTCTTCATCCTGTGCATTTCAGAGTATGTTCATTTAATCTGTTCGAGGTACAGTAGGCTACTACTTTACATCTCACCAAGACAGAGAGACAGTAAGCTGTATCTACCTTATAACGTAAACAAGTCTAACATAAACAATACAAGTTTAGGTTCCTCTAATCAATTTACATAAATATCTATCAATTTATTGTATCCATTTATTAAAGTCCACCATTTTAAACAGACCATGGAAATACATAGATGTCTGACTTTTTTATTGTTCAGATTTTTTGTCCAAACTCTAATTCTAGTGGGGCCCGGTCCAGACTATAGTGACCTTGCCCACTGATTTTATAGCTCTGCAACTGCTTCAGCCAAATAAGTTCGTCTCAGCCCTGTCTGAATGAAAGCTCAGTGGACTTGTCTGTTTGGACAGTAGCGCTAAGAATTACTAAAAAAACTTCTGTCAGAACACCTAAACTAATGTTTTATGCTGTTTTTATCCTATGGTCTACTATGGTATGTGTGAGAGAAAGGAGGGAAGGAGCGAGCGAGTCTCATCTCTCCACATTCACTCCTGAACAGTGGCCATATACCGGGGCACGTGAGAAGAAGTAAAGCCGAAGCGGTGTAAATTAGTTCAGGTACAGTTTATTAAGTGGATCTGGAGGACGTCCCACAAAGACACCGCCCTTCTGTGCGTTCTCCAGATTGCACAAATAGGATAGCCAGTCCGGCCATAATTCATCCCTTGACCCTATAATCCGTCTTCCTTTCGCTCCCTAGCTCCTTGCTCCCTCCCTTCTCGCTCCCTAGCTTTGTGTACCCTCCTAAACCCACCAGGCTGATCCTTACTGGCATTTCTCACAAACAGTCCTCCCCTGAATTTAGATACGGAGTTGACAATGGGTTGCTTTGTGCGTCCGCTAGATGCAATGGAGGAATTAGGAATCAGGCGAGAAAGGTTTAACTTTCAAAATCTCTAAGCTAGACGTAAGAACACAAAGGATACATAGTGTACCTAAAATTTCAACGTTAATTAAATACATTCAGTAGTAACAAGATAAGACATTTCGAAAATTTACAAATGTTGCCAAAAGAGGTTGCAACATATTCTAAAGTTTTATTTTTTTTTTCTCTTAAAGCTTTTTTTTTTTGCATATATCCAACTTTTTGACACATGCTGATCAATTGAAAATGTGCTAGTATTTATCATGAAAAGTTTAAAATCTTAAATATCCTAGGTTTGTAGACTGTAATTGGGGTTGTTCTTATTGATTTCTGCCCATTTGCACAATACCCTTTTGCCGAGTCCCCTGTAACACTCCTGCAAGTCATTTAGTTAAACAAAAGGGAGGTAATCAACGGTCCTGACAATATGGGAAGCTGTATTGTATAGTTTTTGTTATCTTGGCTAATAATATTTTTCTTCTGTCCACTTTTCACTACTTTTTTACTCACTGATAATTTTTTATCTGTGAATTATAGACATCTTTCAGCACAACTTTGAGAAATTTCCTCCGAATCACAAAAATGACATGCAAAGTCCTGGAGAGACTGATGATACTGGCAAATAAAATTTAACGTTTCATGTATTTTGCCCTGCGTGTTTCTATGTATTTTGCCCTGTGTATTTGTTTCTTTTGTCTTGTGTGTGCATTTTACCCCTTGTATTTTGCCCTGTGTTTAGCCCTGTGTGTTTTGACCTGTATAACTTTCTATGCATTTTTCCCCATTTATTTTACCCTATGTATTTTACCCTGTGTTTCTATGTATTTTGGCCCCTTTATTTTACCCTATGTATTTTACCCTGTGTATTCTGCCCTTTGTGTTTTGCCCTGTGTATTTCTGTGCATTTTGCCACATGTGTTTCTATGTATTTTGCCCTATGCATTTTTCCTTGTATATTTTGCCCCATGGATTTTGCCCTGTGTGTTTCTATTTACAGTATTTTGCCCCCTGTATTTTGCACGGTGTATTTCTATGTATTTTGCCCCATCTATTCTGCCCTGTGTGTATTTTGCCCTATGTATTTGCGTATTTTTACCAGATGCAGCTTGTTCCCTTCCAGCCAGTGCGTCCACCCTCGTCCCTCCTTCTCTCCTCTCTGGACACACAGAAGCTTGTCTCCTTCCCAGCTCACTGTAGTCTGCAAACACACACAAAGATGTTTTGTAAAGTTGTGCAATTTAAATGTTAAGTAGCCCGGCGCTTTTGTCAATCCAAGTGTTTTGAGTCTTTCCGGAAGCCCCCAAAATAGACCACTTAGCTTTCTCATGCACACAGTTTTGCATTGCATTCATCCAAGTCAAGAACTGCTTACATGAAAGTTTCAGTACAGAAAATAGTTTAAAAGATTGAATGATGCAATCTCCTTTCCCTTTACTCTCCTTCCCAACCCTCTATCATGGTCTCACACAAACTCAATAAAAACAGCTACATGAAAGCAGTGAATTTTTCACATTATTCCTGATTCTTGATAGATATAGGATGTTTCGCCCAATCTCATAACCCCTATACTATGGAAATATGCCATTAGTTGGATAAAGTGACCATTTAAAACAAAAACCCTTATAATACAGCTCACAGCGCTATTTTTTTCTCAGATTACTGCTTTGATGCTGTACTTTGAACTGAGTAATTACCTTTGCTTTGATAGAAAGTTAAAAGATCCGGTATTTGACCTTTAATCCTAAACACACAATTAAACCCATATAAAAGACAGCCCACACTCCTCTCACATGTCTAGACAAGCTTTGGGGAATATTATATACAACAATGCAGTAATAACATGACGCCAACCTGACAGATGCGTCCATCCACTATGCTCAAATCCTCAGTAAACTCCTTTCCAATGATAAAATCCATATAGAAGTTTTTGAATGTAGTGATAGTCTTAATCTTCATTTCTCCTGTTGCTGGGTCATGGGTGATGTCTTTTGTAGGTTTCAACAAACAGACAATTTTCCTCAAAGCGAAATTTACATCTGAAAGAGAAAAATATCGAGGGAGTGTAGAATGTTTGCAAATATTGTCAAAAGTTGTAAGTTATTCCTAAGGCTTATTTTAATAAATTTAAAAATCATTTTAATAGGGATTTTTTGTAATTCTTTTATGAGCGAATCCAACTTTTTCACACGTGCTGATGTAAAATGGGCTAATATTTATCATGAAAAATTAAAAAATCTTCTATATCCTATGGTTTGCAGACTGGAACTTGGGATGTACCATTGTCCTTATTGATTTCAGCCAATTTGCATCATACCATTTCCCCCAGTCTATTTTCCTAAAAGCTAAATGTATATCTGAAAGGTTTAAAAAGACGAAGGGGGGTTATCAATATAACAAGACAACTTCATTTGCACCCAGTGTGTGTGCTTGCCTGGGGTCATAGAAAGGACAAGACTGCAACTACATCAAACTACGGCGCGTCTTTGAATGAAAACAGCCCATTAACAATGATCAATATTGTCATTTTGCCTCGAAGCGCTTAGAAATACGCAGCTGAGCTGTGTGCTCTTTGAGGCAACCGCTATTTAATCTTTAATTTAATTTATCTAAAAGGATGATTCTGCTTATGAAAAGAGGCTTACCTAAAGCAGCTAGGTACTCGTCCATGTTTTCCTGCTCCTCCATGTGAAAAACGCCGGAATAATTTGGTTTAGACATTTTCCTTTTGCTTGCTTTGTCCTTTTGTAACTTGGAAGCCGATTTATGATATCACTTTTCTTTGCACAACGTTTTTGTACAATCGCGTAAAGAGGACTAAGCTTAGATCCTTCGCGGTAAAAAAAGGACTTTGGGAGAGCGGATTGCTGGTTTCTTGAATGAATCCTTTCCCGATAAGCGCTGACTGGTTGTGGATAAGTTTTCAGGTGTGTGGAGAATGAAGGAGAGACCAGTTCATCTCTTCGGGATAGGCGGTGCGTAAAGAAGGGGCGTGGAGCGAGGAGCTCTAGGATAAATCCTAATTACAATCAGAGCTGGGTAGAGTAGACAATAATCTGACTCAAGTAAGAGTAGGCCTACTGTTACTTCAAAATCAAATTACTTAAGTAAAAAGTAGGCTACTCATCTACATCGTTACTCAAGTAAGAGTTAAAAAGTAGGCTAGGTGAAAAACTACTCAAGTAGGCCTACTGTATAATTATATCGGCGAAATGAATTTCCCCCACGGGGATCAATAAAGTATAAATGAATAAATAAAATAAAAATAAAGAAACGCGAGAATCGCGTTCGTCACAGACGAGATAAAGTATTAGTGATTGTTGAAATCTTTCTGGAGTGAGGTCAGATGTCTATGTATTCTTGCTGATTGTGGCTGATAAAAGTCCAGCTGTACAAACTTTAAAACCAATGCCAGATGTATTAAATGCTCCAACACAATTTCTATTAGCTGCACGACCTGATTTAGTGACTGTAAAAGTGATGTGTCTACAACATCTTTTGTTTGTATGAAACACTCCCTTTTCCTAATTCCTTTCTTTCATGACCCTCAATCATGGTCTCACACAAACCAGGAAGTATGCACACAAGCCAGAGATCTGAAGTTGAATTTTAATAGATATCGGATGCATCGACCAATCAGAGTGCTCATGTCCTGTGAAATGATTAGTTAAACGGTTCCTTCCTTCGCTCTAAAACAAAAACCCTTATAATACAGCCCATAGGTGATATCAAAATCTTTTTTTTTTCTCAGATGATTTTGCCAAAATACAGGGAGAAAGAAATCAGGTAGTGCAGCTTTATTTTAAAGGCTTAAAGAATTCAAAAAACACACACAATAGACCATTTAACATTTAACTTTAATTTAAAAAAAAAATGTAAAATCACTTTTATGTGAAATAACACAGCATATCACTGACTTGTGTTAAACATTGTAAGATAAAAACATAAATAAAAACATAAATCTATTTTTTTTTCACTGAGCCAGTCTTCCGGTCAGACTTTTGCTTCTTGGTCTCTTTCTTTCCTTTCGACAGATTCTCATAAACGTCGTCCTTATTTCTATAAAAACAAAAAGAGATTATTCTAAGAAATAGCGGAAACATTGATTAGTCGCGCTGATGTTGGGAACACATTAGCGACAAGATTTTAATGAATGAAAACAGCCACACCACATTCTAGGTCACTCCACGCTAACAGTGGGTCAAAGTGCAGAGCCTGAAGTGCTAGTCTCTGGAGAATCAACCCTTTCATCACTAATTACTGCTGTTTAGGTTAGTACAAAGATTAGTAAAAATATTAGTTTAAAAGTAAAGAAAATGCTTACTGCTTATATCAAAATAAATTAGTCCTTTGGGAAACACAAGGCATAACAATAAAGGTGTAGTCTTAAAGTTTACTAAAATAAGTAAAAAAACAACAAAAAAAGCTAAAAAGCTAAAAAAAAAAGAAAAGAAAAAGGAAAGTAGGTTATCTGTAGTCTGTAGAGACTGTGGGAGGGACTAAAGTAAAACTCAACTACTATTGGTCAAAATGGTAACCCACAAACTCTGATTAGATGATGCTTACTGCTCTCATCAATATTGGCAAAATTAAAATATAACATTAAAGGTATAGTCTGTAAATTTTCTAAAATAAGAAAACGTTTTTTTAAAAAGTAAAGTTTGTTTATCTGTAGTCTGTGGAGGCCATGAGAGGGACTCAAGTAAAAACTCAACAACCTTTGGCCAAAGTGGTAACCTACAAACTGTGATGTGATGTTGCTGTAGACGCCAGGTGAGGGACTACAAAACAACAGATTACCTAACTAACATCATAAAACATGGTCAGATAAGCATTTTTAAAGTTTTATAACAAGTTTTTATTTTGAGAAAATTACAGACTAAACCTTTAAAGCATATGTCTATAAAATCTAGTGAATCCAGATGTAACAGGCCCCTCCCCCTCCTCCCTAGCTTCTCCCACAAGAGTGTGATCTTTAGAGCAGACATGTGAACGCATACAGACCTCCAATCTAGGCCTGCATGACACTGGAAAAATAATATTATAAGCAGACTAAAATTTTAACTGTTAAACTTCCACAAGAATCACATGCCTTTCAGAACATGTTTGTATTTTTAGTTTTCTTTTATGCTAAGGATTATATATTACTTTGAAAATGTGTACCCTTTGTGGTTTGCTAATTGCGACCATTGAATTTAGGATTTCATTTTGATTGCGATTAAAGGTGTAGTCTGTAACTTTTCTAAAATAAGTTTAGAAATTTAAGAAATGCTTCATTTGACCCTGTTTTATGATGTAAAGTAAGTAATCTGTCATATTTATTATTTTTCTTCCCCTGGCCTCTACAACAACATCAATTTACAGAAGGTGGGGCCTTACTAACTTTTTCATATTTTAGGAAAGTTACAGACTACACCTTTGATCGTCCAAAACTTTACTTTTTTACTAAACGCAACTCACTTTAAGACCTTCCTGCTGGCCGGCTGGTGTTTGAGTTGTAGATTCCCATATTCTGTCTCAGTTTCCTGCAAAAAAAGAGGAACATAGACTTTGAAAAATGTAGCTTTGCACAATCACAGAGAGATCACAGCGATTTAAAATACATAGTTAGTTTTCCTTTCTTCTTTGGGTCAATGTTCATTTGATAACTTATCTAGCAGACATCAAATAGGTCATTGCAGGTCTTTCTGGAAATGTGCTTAGATTTTTGCCATATCTGTTTCTGTCTGTTGTTTAAAGTGAGGTCTTACATAAATTGGTGTAATATTATGTATGTTATAGCTGCACTACCTATTTTTTCCCCCTTAAATTTGGCAAGATTATTTAGTTATTAGGACAGCATAACAATAGTCATCTGAGAAAAAAAATGAGACTTTGAGGTCACCTGTGGGCTGTATTTTTGTTTTAGGGAAGGAACTGTTTAACCAATCACACTGTTTCATAGGCCAGGAGCACTCTAATTGGTCGATACATCCTTTATCTATCCAGAACAGCAATAATGTGTAGGAGCTATTGTTTTATATATTCAGAATTCACACCTTATTCACAGTATTTTTATTTTTAAGTTTAAAGAATTCAAAGCCAACTCCAGATTTGTGCTATGTTATTTCCATTTCCATACCACCTGGCTACAGTCACGAAATCACGTAGTGCAGCTTTAAGTAAAGATGAAGAAGTTTTTAATTAAGATAAAGTTTACAATTGGAGCTGTGTTTAAAAAAATAAACATTGGAGGGAGATTCCAAGATTCCACCCATAAGATTGTGCATTAGAATCAAGAGGTGATGTCACGCCAGCTGCATTCTTTTTCAATGAGGAAGTTTTGAAAATATAAATATCACGATTTTATTAGGATCAAGATCACAATTTCAGAATTTAGTTAACTTATTTTCTATCTTATACAAAAGACTACAGCTGTCAGTGTCTTCACAAAACCATCGAAACTACAAATTAAATGTACATTCAATCAAATGTTAATCGTAATACTACAAATTTATTTTCCATTTTTATTAATATGAACACTGGCATTGTTACAGGGAAAATGACAGTGAAGAGCAGCACTTACCATGGAGGCACTGGTTTTGGCTTTAGTCGTCTGGATGTATTCAGAAACGGCCAAATAAATGAACTTATACTGGGCCTCAGTCTGAACCATGCCCGAGCGCTGCTCTCTCACCATCTGAATGATTTTAGCAATGTCAATATCACAGTCCAGCCCTGAAGGAGAAACAAGAACAGATCGTAAATTAAGAAATGTCCTCAAAAAGAATTATATTTTATAAAGATGTTTTTTTTACCTATTGTTGTAATGGTTTCAATTATCATATCAATCACCACAATGGTCCCCGTTCTGCCAATTCCAGCACTGCAGCAGACAACAAAATGTTAACCATATTAGGAACAAAACATCTTACTCAATTAAAGTGCGTCATGGTATTAATTATTATTATTTATCATAGGACCAAAATCAATCTTTTTAATATCTAACTGTGTGCAAAGTTTGAAAGTAATCTGGCAATGTGTTTTTGAGTTATTTCATTCACAGCTAGGATCTGCGGATGTGGACGTGGAGGGAAATTATTTCATAATGCCGAAAATACGCTTCCCTGATATAAAATAAAAAATCCTGCTACATACAAATTTAAAAAATTTGCCATGGGCCGGATAAAATTTAAGTCTAGCCAATTTTGCTCCTGGGTCGCTGAATGGGCCTGTGCTAAAGCATAAAGGTAATATTGTTGTTTTGTTGAACTTAAATAACTAGCATTTTAAGTATCTTTTTGGCTTCTTAAGTCACATGAGGTGAATTCCTACCATTTCCCTTAAAGCTCTTTATTCGTATACTTATCCTAATCCCAAAACAACATTACTTAATCCGTAATGACCGGGTTTAGTTACCTCACTGCATTATGAAACCGTTTTACAAATGACAAAAATAGAACTGCCACAGTAATATTCACTAAAGTCACACCATTTAAGATTACAGCACTTTGAAGTACACTTAAAAAAGAAAATGATTGATGCAACCTTTTCCATTGATTTACTGCAAAAAAACACCATCTTTAGATTATATTTGAGATTTCTTGTATTGTATTAATGTGAAATAGACCATGTGAGTTGATTACACACCATTTCT
This sequence comes from Hypseleotris bucephala, assembly GCA_036025885.1. Taxonomy (NCBI): domain Eukaryota; kingdom Metazoa; phylum Chordata; class Actinopteri; order Gobiiformes; family Eleotridae; genus Hypseleotris; species Hypseleotris bucephala. The sequence goes on along the minus strand of JAVQKG010153950.1, from coordinate 723 downwards.
AGTTGGACTGATCTACTTAAAGGTGTAGTTTCTAAGTTTCCTAAAATGAAATACAAAAATGTAAAAATGTATGATCTAACCCTGTTCTATGCTAGGTAATCTGTCACCATTTTACTTTAGCCCCTCCACTGGCCTCTACAGACAACCTACTTTACATCTTAGAACAGGGTCAGGTAGTCAATTTTAAGCATTTCCTATCTTAATTGAAATGTTTATTTTAGGAAACGTACAAACTAGACCTTTGACTGAGACAATGAAAGATTTTGCTTATGAGGGATTACTACACAACAACATACTTTCAATTACCATATGTTGTTAATATTATTGTTAGTTAATTAGTTATTAGGTACCTGCAGTGGATGATCATTGGTCCAGCGGTGGGGATTTCACACTGTTTTGAATTGACCTGTTCAAGGAAGCTGAGGACTCCACCGGGCTCCTGGGGCACACCGTGGTCAGGCCAGCTCAGGTACTGGAAGTGCCAAATCTTCCGAGACTTTTTAGGCTAGGGACAAAATAAAAATGAAAGTATTATTAATGAAAGTAATATTTCAATTACTAATTAGTTGACAATTATTTCAATCGATTAATCACAACTAATCCGATTGACTTTTTCAGCAGCCCTACATTCATTCATGCTCTACTCTTTACTATCATTCTTACTATTGTATGCCAGTCTTTATATTAATAAAAATTGAAAAATAAATAGCATTAAGTATCATG
>JAVQKG010153906.1:0-10690 GCA_036025885.1 Hypseleotris bucephala | reverse complement strand
CTCATGTTGTCAACGTTTTTATTTATTTTTGTGATTTTACGATTTTATATGGCCTTGCTGCTATTTTAAATGATTTTACATACGTATTTTATGTCCAGAAGACTGGATTTAAATTAACTTCAGGGTTTTTGTCAATTTATTTAAATTTGAGTTGTCATTTCTCATGGCTCTTTGTACATTGTACAGTAAATGTACTAATATTGGGGTGCTTAAGTTCTCACTCACTGTATCTGTGAACAGTTTACATTTCGAACTCTGCTGGCAGTGTCTGTGTCAGATCAGTAACTGTAATGATAGGCTGAAGTTAGTGACATATTCCCCAAATTAGTGGATATACAAACTCATTTTACATTTTAACTGTTAAAAATGTCACATTCAAACAAGAAGACCAGAAGAGAGATTACAATTACAGTCACAGTCCATTTGATGTGTGTGTAAGAAGGCATGGCTGTCTCACAAATGTGTGCCTTTTCAACTTTGTCAGACACAGAAATACACTGTAAAATGAGATACACTGTAATTAAAGAGTAGGTGATTCTCTTCAATGAAGTATAGATATGTGTAACTATATAATTGACTTAGAGAGATGTGGTGTCAGTAACAATTATCCTAATTAACTAAAATAGACAGAGGTGAAGTTCAGACTACTAGAAACAGGTGATGTGATGGAGATGTCATGGCAGCTGCTGCCCAGCAGGGGCCCACCTGCTCTTTTTAGTTAGGCAGAAGGCTTGGTTCCTTATGGCCTGTTAATGCACAGTGGTACTGATTTAAATGGTAGCAGGGGGTTCCTGGAGGTACGGGTGATGGTGATAATTATTGGGTGTATGATTGTTATAATTCCCTACAGGCCACATTAATAGATCTATACTGTTCAGCAATTACTATTTAAAACACAGAAAGCAAATGTGATTTATATGAGACAATATCTAAAATGTCAAATTGGAACATACATTCCAGGGTAATTTCTGTGAAATTGTTTTGTAGAGAATGGGTTTAAGAATGTATTGTACTTTTATTTTAATCTGTTTTTGCAAATAAAGAATTTTATGCTTACAGTCCACATAGGACTACATTTATTTTGGGGGAACACTATACACTTGGTGTCCACACGGGGGTGATATAGACACACAAACGTACCTGCGTACCTGCAATCCCTACACTTACAACTTTCTGCCTACAAAGAATCACATTCACCTTTTGACTGTTCTATTGACATCATAGTATAGTATTCTCTATACATCATAGGGATAGAGATGTATGTATTAAAAATTACTATACATAACATCTTAAAGGTCGCATAGCCTACTGTGTGTCTAAATTATTATTTCTAATATATTCTGTCTCCCATGAACATAAAAGCAGCTAAGACCATGAGGTATGTTCTCTCCACGGCCTCTGTATGGGGTCTATGAGGCAAGTGTAAACCTCCTGTGATCTCCACTGGACCCTGTGTGTTGTGTCTGATGTCATCAGAGAAAACCAGGAGGTAAACTCCGCTGAGAGGACCACTCCCATTTCATTTAGCACTTGGCAGACAGTGATTCACGGAGTGTAAAGTGTGAGTATGTGCAGTAAACATGAAGTCAGTATTTCCACTTATGGCCATACCATGACAAGAAGGAACGAAGGATATACAGTTGATTATTAGGCTGGACAGGTCCATGATTAAGACGCACATCCTGCCAGCATAGGGGCAGTGTATAAGGTACAAAGTTCCACTAGCCTGCTTTTACGCAACAGATTGTGCCCAAGTGTAGACTTGCCCTACCTGTCACTGCAGTGATGAGAGTAGACTTTTACTGAGGAGTGAACATCTGATCTCAAACAACAAACACACGTTAAAATGCGTCGTGAAATAGGATTCGATTAGACTTTGTTTTGGAAACAAAAGCTGAGATTTTGCAGGGTGTGAGAGTGAAGCCTGCTCAGCTGTATGCAGATACCCAATGTCCCACCGCAGAGGGTCCGCATGTTTCTTATTAAGGAGATCCAAAGAAAAGTGTGCGCCAAGGTGTGACAAAATCTCCGACTTTTTGGCAATCCCTCTAAAAGCTTTTATCGGCACTTTCGATGAGCCTGTCTAAATCAAAGTAAACACGACCCCGCCTCTTACACCATCAAGGGCTTTGCAGATTCAATTTCTATTCCAGACTGAAGGTAGGAGATTAGCTAAAGTGTGGGCAGCACGCCAAGCATGCAGGAAGCTTAGAAATAGAAAAATGTAAATACAAATATGGAACAACAAAGGACTCCAAACGTCATAATGTGGGTTAATATTGTGCTTTGTTTTATGGTAAAGATTCATAACATGAACGCACGCGTCACAGGAAACCCCAGCGTGCTTTACACTAGTACAAAGTCATACGCTGTTCTCACACCTCAGTTGTTTTATGACCCCTCACAGTTTCAAACACGAGTTAGGGGAGTTTTGTCGCGCGCTTTGATTGGTTTCCAGAAAAGACGGTGTTCTCCTGATTGGTCGGTGTCTTGCTCTCTGTTGTGCGCCCCGCCTCTACCACGTCAGTCTGTGCAGTAGGCATGGCAGTAGGAGTATACGGGACAGCGCAGATGAAGTAAACTCGGGCATTTAACTAACATCCCACCAAACCTACATGCTGGAGTTTGCTAGCTACACGGATTTTTATCAATGAACGCGGTGAACAGGGAGCTATTTCTTTGCCTTATACGAAACAGGACAGTGCGTAAAAGTTTAATATCTCCACTTTAAGAGAAAGGTGAGGTTTTTCACTTTTCTTTGAGTGAATTTTGAGGTATTTTCGAGCGGTGGTTATTTTGAACTCACGTTAGCAGCATGACAGACAAGGGCTGTAGCGCGTAACCAGTTCGTCCAGCTCGACGGGGAGTTTCGACTGCTTGCACACAGGTAGACCGCTCTCCCGACAAAGCTGCACCGCTGTCCGTTGTACAGTACAACATGGCCGGTGTGAGCAACATGAAAACTCTGGAGGACCTGACCCTGGACTCTGGATACGGCGCGGGAGACTCCTGCAAGTCCCTCAGCTTATCCTCCTCAAAGTCCAACTCCCAGGCCTTCATGACGGCTCCTCATCGGGGCAACTGGTGGTACTATTCCGGCTCTATGAACAGTAGAAACAACAGCTGGGACACTGTTAACACGGTTCTACCTGAAGACCCAGAGGACATCTTCTCCAAGTGTCCGCGTTTGCCAGAGTTAGAAGAGTTCCCCTGGACTGAAGAGGAAGTTTCAAAGATACTGCGTAAAGTGGCTGGTAGCTTTACAAAAGGGGGAGCTGTGCAAACTTTCTCCCCCGAGGCCGTGAAGAAACTATCCGGTCTCATCCGCAGGGCTTTAATACGCATCTCCAGAGAAGCCCAGCGTCTCAGCGTCATGCACTGCCGCTGTACGCGCTTCGAGATCCAGAGCGCCATACGTCTCATCCTCAGCTGGGCCCTGGCTGACCACTGCGTCTCCGCAACGGTCAAAGCCATCTCTATGTACTGTATGAGCGCCGGAGAGCTGCTGAGGAAAGGGAAGTCTGCACGCTGTGGTCTGACCCTCTCCGTGGGGCGCTTCTTCCGTTGGATGGTAGACACACGGATCTCGGTGCGCATCCATGAGTACGCGGCGATATGCATGACAGCGTGCATAGAGGCGCTGGTGGAGGAGATAGGAGCCCGGGTGCTGATGGCAGAGAGGGGTCACGCAGCACCGGACGCTGGGTCAGGCTCGTCCCCCGTGAGCGCAGAGAGCCTGGAGGGGGTCGTGAATAATGACGCGGAGCTGTGGGGGGTCCTGCAGCACTATGAGCACCTGATCTGCGGGAAGAATGCCAATGGTAAATATATACACTTTTCTACACTTTAAAACTGTAGGCTATGTAACATTTTAGCAAAGTCCCTATATTCAAGACACACATTCACCAATATATTGAAGCTGCAAAAGTCTACATAGTGCAAATCTGCACCAGTGTAGTTGCAGTGTCAAGTAAAGTTACATAGTGTTGCATAAATAATAACAAAGAAACTAGGCTTGCCAAATGTCAGCAAAAACAATTGTGCAAAAACATTGATGCAATAATTTTTTTTATCTATGGGAAAAGTGATGCTCAAATCAAAGCTCCTTGATTTCAGCAACCCTTTAGATTCCCAATCATTTCCAAAAGTCTAATGTATGGTCGGTGGCTTGTACGTTTTCAAATATTTATATATTTTTTGGTTTCTTTCATTCAAGTTCACTGCATTGATTATGTTGGCTAGAATCATCGTGCCATCTATAAATGTGAGAATAGCTTGCTTATCCTAAATAGGACAAAAGACTTAGACATAATATTGTTTGAATTATTTCCTGCACATATCAAAGCAAAGGACTTAAAAGGATTTGCTGTATGGTCGTTACAGCTGCCAGTCAACATCCCAGTGTAAAATTGCCTTGCCTATCTTTAACTCCGCAAATGTCAATGAGAGTTTTGTGTTTGTCACTCACCGCGCTCTGGTCACTATTTTCCACACTCTCTCGGAAAAAGGTGAAATGTGGCCCGCCGCGTTGTACAATAGCAGCTTTTTACACTTGTGCTATGATGGATATGTTGCTGATCTGACTTGTCAGTGTTGGGAAAACATTGCATAGGCATTTGATTAGAACAAATATGGCTTTTTCTTGTGGAGTTCTACCATAGGAGAAGTTATAGATCCGTGCTTGTTGCTCTGATTGGCTTTTTACATCCCCATATGTCTGGATATTGGTGGTGTTGTGATTTAAAACAGTAGTGGTGAGGTTTTTTATACAAAGTATCCCCTAAAAATGTTTCATCATTAAATCAAGCCCGAATTAGGACTAACCCAGGTCTAAATCAAGGTGTAAAACCGTGCTAAAGAAGAAAGGAACATAACAGTCCATGCCTAAACCAATAAAAAGAATCAAGTCTCCAAAGTAAGTGCGTCTCCAAAATTAACTAAATACTGTATAAACTTAACATGCCAAGCCTCATGTACCCCCTAAACAAGCCCACAAACCCTCAGTAGTGGCTGTTTAGAACCTCCTGTTTAGAGGATGCTGTTGGACTTTACAACCCTGGCGGGAGGCTTGTCTGTTGACACAGCTTTCTGTTTACACTGACATCACATCACTCCCCCACTGTGCTCACTCTACTCCTCCAAAAACCCTCTTCTTATCCATTTCCTCATCCCTCCACTGACTGCATCTTCACATCTCCAACTGTGTGCACAACCCGCTCCCTAACCCATGTCTGCTCTCTTCTGTTCTTTGTCAAACCTCTTCCTCCACTGTAAATTCTAGAAAACAAATTGCATGCCTAAGAAATGTTAACCTACACACGTTTTTCTTTAGTTGTCATGACTTTTTAAGAACTTTTTTACAGTGTGTGGTTGATATTACTGTAAGGAATTGTCTATCCCAGCAACTTAGGCTTTAGGTGGGGTACTCCCTTTCATCTGTTGCTAGGTGAATCAAGCTTCTGTCTTGGGTGAAGAAAAAAAACTCAACCATTTTTACTGCAAAGAAATAGAATATTTGATGCACTGGGTGAGCTTCATAGAGCACACATTGCAAAGTTGCATTGTTCCTCTTGGTCCAACTGGTATTCTGTATTTATATATTAAGGTTAACTACCCATTTTCTACAGTGCAGCACTGTTTCCATTGCAGTTTTGGCAGTCCCGGTGCAGTGGAGTTGATTCATGAGCACCATGTTGGGACAATGTAACCAGCCTTTGTTTGTGGCCCACTACCAGATCCCCAGTGCAGAGCTTTGAGGGAGAAGCACAATAGTTCTTTGTTGTATGATCGTGCAGCTTAGGCCTAAATGTAGAGGGAGTGAAAACATGCTGCAGAAGCTTGGCACATGAGTCGGACCAACATGCCTAAACCCTACAAAGAGACTGACCGTGTTCCTAAGATCAATTGAAGTGAAGTTATCATGCACGAGCTTGTTTGCAAGTAGAACAGGGTGGGTAGAAAAAAAAAAAGCAAACTTTAAGAACATTGTGTTAGAAATCATAATTAAAAATCATACATATTGCCTGGCAAATGCATTTTAATAAGACTGAGATAGCGTAGCAACTAAATTCAAGTTAGAAGTTTGGTGTCATGTGACAACATCCTTTAATCAAATAAACCTTGAGATGCTTTGCTGCTGTCTTGTGATGGAAATGGCAACAAGATCCATAAAAACTAATCGGGTCACATTGTTTTTTTTAAAATTGTTGTTTATTAGAGGAAAAATGAATGCCAAGATAGAATGATGTGACATTGTACCCAACCTCTAAAAGTAAACTACTAAACTAAAGTAGCAACTGGCAGTTGTAGGCCCCAGCTTCCTATTCCTGTACATAGTAGGCAGTATGGCAATGACAAGAAGGAGTATGCGTATTACCTTTAACCAAGTTTCAAAATGATTGTCTGAAACCCACTAAAATTTCCCGTCATTACTGTTCTTGTGACATGAACTGTTGCAACAAGACAGGAAACCAATGACTTAACTGTATTTCTTGAATAGCTTCTACTGTTAATATATGTCTGTCTAAATATGGAATCAAATTGTATGCTATTAGTCATCCTAGTTTTCTATCATATCACCTTTGATTCTAGTGAACTATTAGCAGAAGACTGACTGACATTGTTCAGAATGAGGATATACAGTCAAAACTAAAGTGAAAATAAACCTCTGTAAGATTCTGTTGCTCACTGTGACGTCAAAGGGTCAGTAAACTCTATAAATGTAACTGTAAAAATAGACAGTGTAACAGTTTTATCCTTTATTAATCATCTTCCATGGCACTTGGTGACATTCACTAAAAGCAGCCATTCATTCACTATGGGCGATTTTATATTTCTTAATTCAGCTAAACATGTCTTCCTTTGTTTTCCAATGTGACTTTACCATAGTCTATTTAAATCCTCACAAAATGTATATCACACCAAGCTACAGTGGCGAGCGGTGACTTTTTACTCTGGTCATGCTACGGTCTTAACTCTATGCATCGCATTTTCATTTTCATTTTTTCATGAATAAAAACGCATAGTATGGTTTTTAACTACTATTTTAACTCAATTTTGATACACAATCACACGTTGCCCCAGTGTTATCAAGAAAAATATGTTGGAATTTACCGCGTAAAGATTGACACTGAGACACGACCAACAGAACAGTTTGCTAACCCGTTGACATCCAGCTAGCCATTTATGTTTCACTGACAGCTTTTTTGCCGTTCAAAATGCTCATATACAGTACACAGGCGCCAGGCGCCAGCACGAGCTGTACTACTTATTATCACTGTGCGCATGCGCGCGACAAGCTGTCAGCTTTCCCGCTTTTCGCAGCAAAATGGGACAGATTAGGCCGCTATTTGAGACGAAAACGACAGAACTACAAAATATTATAACAGAACACATGGACAGACAAACATTTTAATTATTTTTATTGAAGGGCTTGGGCATGCACTGCATTTATAGCTTATATTGACCGCTCGCCACTGCCAAGCTATAAACCATCCTTGTCCAACTATTCCACCATGAACCTCTTGGATGACTTATTTTGGTGGGTTCAGTCATAATGACAACAGTACATTATTCTGACCACCCTTTGCTTTTTATAGATCTAGGTCTGGGCCCATATAAACCACATAGCCCTCTACCACCTTACCACCTGCCACCCCACTCCCAAAAAGCCACCAGCGCTACCACCAGCAGACCCACTCTCACGCCACTCTCAGAATAGTTGCCATCGTTTTACTTATTAATCTCCTCCCTCTTTCTTGATTTTGCAGTTTCACTTTTTTTTCTTTTTCTCTTAGGCTGGCCCGTGCACATCTGGAACTCTTTAGAGCCAAAATGACTTCCACGGCTTCAATAACAATTCTCTCTTCCTCTTACACTAGCCCGCCCTCTACCATTCACTACATCTTTATCTGTTTATATCTTATGGTCTATGGGGAGTGCATTAGAGAAACTTGCTTGTGATGTGCCAGGATCTTATTCATTACTCATGCAAACATCTATACAACCGCATTAACAAAGACCTTGGACTGTATTTAGCTTACAGTGCAATGGTTCAAATGGCTTCTTGTGTCTGCCATACAGGGCATCCTAGTATGTCGGACAATAGCATCCATTTGTCATTAATTTCTTTGCACTATTAAAAAGCATGGCCAGGCACTTCCTGGTATAATGTCTATTGATGATATAGTAGAGTGTTTTAAAGTGCATAGCGGTCGTCTCTCTACTGGACACTGCCTATGATCTCATTGATCTTTATATCTTGCATGTTTCAAAAATGTTGCATAGCTAGCAGACTAGGGTGGTAAATTAAAGGAGTGCTAGATTATTTTAATGCATTTGGAAACCCAAATATCACCGAACAGCTAATTGTCTTTGGAATATGTGCAAAAGTACTGACAAGTGTGGATACCTGCTTCAAATTGTTAATTCTGTTGGCTATTTCAGCCTTTTCTGCTTTAATGCAGAAATAGCACACCGGGATAGTGCATGGAAGAGCACACAAAAAGAGCACCTGATTTCTTTATAGTAAGTACAGATACCTGATAATTGTATGAAATTTTCAAGTGGCTATTTCAGCTCTGGCTACACATAGAAATAGCTCACAGAATAGTGATTTTAGCTGTGTAGAAAGTTTACAATGGTCATTCAGAGGTTGGCTTTGGAAGCATCGAAATGAGTTTTTGGGTAGTTTATCTTCAAATCAGACTCTAAATTAGCAAAGTTTTGATTGGAACTTCATCAACTTCTGTTACATTCCCCACAGATTGTGGTTTGTGAATGCCTCCACTGTACATTAGTATATCACTGAAAGGTACTATTCATACTCAGCAAATTTACCCTGATAAACAAATCCAAATCTAGTCCGCTGCTTGCCAGAGATCTTGCACAGTGAGTAATGTTTTTGGGTGCATTGCAAGTGCACCACATACTATGATTTGCTGCACAGTTTTGCCCTAAATATGTTTTTAACCCAAAACGAGGCGTGGGAACAGGAGAAGAGGCCGTGCCTGAGGAGAGCAGCCCAGCTTTGTGGTGACACAGATGGAGAAACCAGCAAAACTAAAATACACTCCCTTTGCCACAAAACTGGAGTGGGATCATATGCACTGATGGACATTAATATTTCAGTTTTTTAGAACAAAATTTTAATGGTTACTTGACTACATTCTGAAGGGAAATTGGAAATACAAAAGTATAGTTTAAGCTCAGTGGCATAGGGAGGAGCAGCTTTGTTTCAAAATCTGTAGTACTTGGCCATTGATGTTAATGCCCAAGACTTTTTGGCATTCAATTACAAACATGTACTGTAAGCAGCAGCAAATTTCACTTAAAGTACGTCTCATTTGTAGTGGTATTAATGTTAGCTGTGGCTGTTATTGTAATGCTAATTAACTTAGTTATTAATAATGCAGTTGAATGTACTTTCAAAACATACTTTCAAGTACATTAGTTAACTTTTACTTGAATGCAAGTTAAAAAAAAATTGTTAGAGTAGCTAGATCAATCTTCTACATCCTCTGACTTCTTCAAGCATTGCCATTTATAGTATTTGAACATAAGCTTTCCACACACATATGTAGATTTATAGCTAACTCGAGCAGGTCAGTGTGTACAAAGTCAAGCCTGTAAGTCTTCTAGCTTTACCAGGTAATAAGGGTTAATCTCATGGTCCCTCTTGTACCACCATCTCACACACACTGTCCAGGTCACTGTTTGCACTGGCTTTGTGTCCGTTCCCAGCTGTGAAAACACTGTATGCCATTAGAATATGCCTGGTGTGGGTACATAATATACATGGACTATTCTTGGAAGAACCACTGAGTCACGCTTTAGCTAGATACAGGCCCAGGATTCATTTGTTACAAAACCAAAGTAAACCTCCTACTGGTTTGCTTTGTGTTTTACAGAAGGGACGACATTTAAGCTTGGTATTTAGACGCTTCCCTTTTTCCCCAAATGCCTTTATGTACCACGCTTCTCCTTTGAAATGACACCAGCGTGAGTCATGATTATTTTAACACTGTTTATATAAATAGAAACATAGAAATCACAGACAAGCAAAAAGATGTCAATATTCAAAAGTTACAGGAAGAGTTTTGTGTTTGATACTTTAAAGTGTGATAAACTGGAGTGTGGAAGGGCAATGGTTCAAAAGAGATGAAGAGAATATTTGTCTTGACATAACACCAGACTCCCGTTGCTCATATTTGTTTTCTCCCATGGACACCATCTTGGAAAGGTCAAGCATCTCTGAACCTTGTGTAGTTGCCAAGTCCTTGGTCGTTTACAGAAACTACCCTTTTTAGCCCATTTTCCTAATAAAAGTGTTCATACCTAGAAAAGACAGTCTGGTTACAACAATTTCAGAATACAGTTCCTGAAAATGAGGAAGTCTGCAATAGGACTACCACGTAAGCTTTGACTCATGTTTGGTCATTCTTTACTATTAGGCAATAGAAAAACATTTTATATTTCAAATCTTCCTGTTTGGGTCTCAAAGGCAAATCATCTACCTATTGGATAAAGTGATGCAGATCTCTCGATTTAGCTAAAGTTTTTATGCTGGATGTCCTCCTGATACCAGCATCTCCATTTAAGAGGCTTGGGACCAGCATTAACAATACACTAATTTGTGACCTTGTCTCTTAGCTCTGGCTTAGTAGATTTGTTGTTTGTTAGTTGATTGTAT
>JAVQKG010153842.1:0-17053 GCA_036025885.1 Hypseleotris bucephala | reverse complement strand
TGTCCTAGTTTTGTCCTTGTATTTTAATATAATTTTAGCTATAGTTGTGTTCTTTAGATGTTTGTCCAAAACCTTGTAAATGCTAGGGACATTAAAATATTGCAGGCTATATTGTCAGTACATTATTCAAAATATGTTTAGTTTTTTTACAATCTTGCAGGCCTGATATATTAAAATGCCAAGTCATGTTATCACTTCATCAGATTTTTCTGCCAGGAAATTACTGTCTGACAAACACACAAGGTATACTGTTGCAAAGCAGGAAGATGAATTGAAGATTCATATCAGCAGATGACAGATAATGTCAAAAGTTTCATTATTTCTACACAGAATTTAGTTAGTCAGAAACAGTCACATCCTTTGCTGCTTTTTTTAAAGTCTCGGATTGGCAGTCTACACCCTTGCTTCAGATCACTCTAACATGTAACAGCAAACAGTAGGTCCTTTGGGTTGTCACACTACATCGGTGTTCAGAAGGCAGCTTTGGGAGGGCCACAGTGTTGAGCTCTGGGGGTAGTAAGGCCACTTTGACAGACACAGTCCTGTTGAGACGTGACTGGAATATAAGTGGAGGTCAGGGCTGGTCTCTTATGAATATGGAGATGTACTGAGTAGGACCACAGAGGGAAGATCAAACATGGTGGCACACTGGAAAGCAGAGACAATTAGATATGCCTAATTACAGTATAATAGTGAAAATAATGGATAAAATTGTACTAGTCACATAAAGTTAAAGATGTCGGGTGAAATCTGTGAAAAATGTGCTTTAGAATAACTCTACAGTAATAAAGCATTAGTAAGTAGTTTATTGATCATTTACAACGCATTGAGAAAACACCATTGAGTTATAAATACTATTATATTATATTTCCCAACTTCTTCTTTGTCTAAGTATCGCATAATTCCTCCCAAAAAACTACTCTTACTTCACTGTCACACAATGAAGGAGGGAGTAGGGTTAATTTTTCTTATCACGACTCTTGATGCTAAGACGCTAATGACTCTGTTGTTTACAGTGCCTGTCATAGCGCTGTGAAAATGCCCTGTTGTTGTTGCTATAATGTCTGGTTGTGCTGTCTCTATGTGGCTTGTGTACTCTCCTCAGAACTGTGGGTGTGTGCTCTGAAATATGTCTCTCCCATCTACTCGCTAAAGATCACCGTTACATATTGAACATCTTTGATAACCTGAACAAGCTTTAGCCCCTAAGATTGCTCAATGAACACAAAAATGTCTATATAGATGAGTGTCTGAATGACCAACTATTACTAAAATTTGACATTCCTTCAAAAAGATGGTCAGAATTGTGTGCTTTTCTTGTTTTTAGTACAATTTTGCTTTTGCTGTTCTTCAGTCTTGCATGTTTCCTTTTTTGAATTTTGTAAAAGCCTTTTGAAAAGCAGTTTGTGTTTCCAGTGAGACCTATTACCAGACCCTATACTTTCAGAAACAAGAGCTGGTTTTTGCCAAAAGATGCAAAAGGGAAGAAGCTATATTCCCCCTGCAACATCTCATTTAGCCACCACAGTGACTAAAAATATTTTAAATTACGTTAATAAAAGGTAGTTCCACTTTAAATGATGTGTCTCTCTGTGTGTCAGGTGAGGAAGACGCTGGATGCCACTCTGCAGACTCTTCAGGACATGCTCACGGTCGAGGACTTTGATGTTTCAGACGCGTTTCAGCACAGTCAGTCCACCGAGTCAGTCAAGTCCGCCTCCTCCGATTCATATATGAGCAAAGCCAACATCTCCAAGAGACGAGCCAATCAGCACGAGACAGAGGGCTTCTATTTTACTGTGAGTTCATGAAGTGATACAACTACAACAACTGTACAACACAAGCCAGTGCTAGTACAATGTAGGGCTGGGAGATGAACTCTTTCAAACGCAATATTGTTTTCTTTCTGGTGTGACAGGGACTTTTAATACAATCCATATAATATTATGTATTTTTGTTCATCTGCAGAAATATAAGGAGTACTTGAATGGCAGCAACCTCATTGTCAAACTACAGGCCAAGCATGACCTTTTGAAGCAGACGCTCGGGGAAGGTGAGAGGTGTTACACAACACAGAGATACTGGGGACTGTTGGAGGTCTGTCTGTCTGTTAAAGGTTAAAGTGTTTACATGAGAAAGATGGGCACTCTTGGGCTCAAGCCACCACCATAACAAATGATTATCAATTTATTAATCCCTTGTGCAAACAGTGATATAACACTAGAACTTGAAAGTGCTCCTTCATCCTTTAACGTTAAAATATATTTTAGTGCAGTAAGATATCTGCATGTCTTCCTCCTGCTACATTTCCTCTCTCTGCCTCTTAACTCCACTGTGAGTGCTGGCTTTTATTTGAGGATTAAGTTTATTTGATGTAAAGTAAGCTTGTGCTACAAGCTACTCCTCACATTTATGACTCACTGATCAAAGTGAGGTTTCATTGCTTTACTCAGAGCGGACTGTGTGCATGACCGTTCAGAGATCATGAAACTATCAAACTGTACAAACTACAGGACCAAGTCCTCCTTGTGTTGCCCCTGGATACGATTTCCCCTCGCCGGCCGTCCCCTTCTGGGGCTCTTGTGCCGTTTCTAGGACAACCGCTCAATGGCCGCTGCCTGGCCGTGAGTCAAACGCGGCCATGCTGCTTCCCCTATTCAGCCGGAGTGAATAGATCCCCTTTTCTCATAACACCCCACTCTGTCTCCATCTGCCAGCCTCCAGCCAGCACTCAACCATACAGATAACTTCTGTCTCTGGAAGCACTGTACTTTAATACAGCTTTTTCTCTGTTTCCTTTTAGGGGAAAGGGCTGAATATGGAACAACAAGGTAAGATCATCTGTGACTTTAGGATGAGGTGAAATATCCACACACTGTAGGCCAACATAGAACTATTATTATAAGCTATTAATTTACATCTGAGAAAAGAAACACCTGAATCTGGTCTGGTTTTAGTTACATGAAAAACTTCATACCTATATCATGTTCCACATTCACTAATTCATGTCTGATTATACAGTCTTCATTGATATTCACAATAACCATGTACCAACGTACACCCGCCCATCTCCCTCCAGGCCCCCCACTCTTCCCCCTAAACCCCAGAGAATGAGGAAGTGTAGACCGTGCTCCGCTTTTAACCGTAAGCTGTTTAACGGCAATATGGCGGCCTTCATCCAGGTATTAGTTCACCTGTGCTCTCTGTCTCTGTGTGAGCTCAGCTGGTTTTGTCCTTAAGGGTTCTTCTTCTGCATTTGACCCAACCAGTTTACTCCAGTGTGAACTGACTTGCTTCTTGCTCATTGCTTTTACTGTTATGTACCATAAGGACAGACTTAGATGGGGAATGGTTTGTTTTGGTGATTGTCTCATCTTTACTTCCTTGCCTCTATGTACTAAATTTGGTGGTTTCCTCAATAACAAAAATGAGAATCCAAAATTATAAAGCAAATCTTATTATACTTAGGCTCAGTAAAACAAATTGAGTAAACTTTAAGATCATTTAGGTTGCCATTTTCCCTGAATCTTCTTCTGACCCCAGGCCTTATTGTCTGTGAAGTCCCTCTCTCTCTCACTAACCTGTGCTTGTTGTTGTTGTTTCCTCTCTTACTGCTCTGTGTCCAGGGGAAGAAGAAATGTCCGTGCCAGGAGTCAGGTATCTGTCTTATAGCAGGCTTAGATCATAGACTAGATCATATGCTAACCACAGTTCCTCTTCTCTGCCCTATCAGCATTTCTTAATGTTACTGTAAAGACAACATTGTGTGGTACTAACAGTATTTTTATTTTGGCTTGTTGTCGTCATACTAACAATATTTGTGTTGCTTAATTGCTAAATAATTTGCTTGAGAGATGCATTTTGACATTTAGTTTTTATATTATATTTATATTTAAATATATTATTTAACTGTTTCTGACTTTGTAGGACTCTGGACAGCCTATACCAGCGGTGGTTGAGAGTTGTATTAAGTACATTAATCTATATGGTGAGTAGTTCTTCTGTTAATAGGATTTTACCATCTAGAGTTTATTTTTAACCCATGATTTTCAGTTGGTCTGATAGTGGGACACAACTGTATCCCTGATTACTTTATAGCAACTCACAGAATACAGAACCATAGCCATTTTCATAGTTTTTCTTAGTATTTTGCTGTACACTTTTCTTGCCTTGTGTATGTTAATCGTGACCTTTTTTCTCTTTGAAAAAACAATAATTGAATAAATAAATACATATTTATATACTTATAGTCAGATATATATTGCATTGTGTAATGCGCTTTACAATTAATTAGACATTACACATTTTCTACCTAATAATTTATGCAATTACTTTCATCAACTCAACAAGCCTCGTTAATTAAAGCTAGAGATGTAAACCACAATAATGAAGACAGTGGGACACATTTCATGTTCTGTCACATAAGCCATCGTTATAATGCACTAACAATGTGTAAGTGACACGCAACATGTGCATCTAATTAACTCAGACATCTCACATCGGGGGGCGCTCTTTATCTTATAGACTCTGCTTCATTTATTTTTCACAGTTGCACACTGCTCTAAGCATCTACAGGATATGGTTGTTTAGGATGAACACATGTTTATATTTGAACAGTTTTTTGCTCTAGATGTTCGTGTCTGTAACTTGGATTAGGAAAATGTTTACTTTAAATTGCTCCTAGCGAATGAAGTGTGGTGAGATGTGAGGGTAAATGATTGTCAGTGTATATATTAGTGTTTGTTAACCGTGAAACTAACTAGCCTTTTTATGACCTAAGGCATATACTTGTCCTGGTTCATTACTTATATAGTTCTTAAAATATTTAGTTCATCATTTATTTTATTATTTAATTATGTTATTGTACATCTCTGCTGTCTATTTTATTTTGTGTGTACACTAACTAGCAAAGCATACTCGTAATGTAAAAACACGTTCATGGAAACCCAACTTTGATTGTAATCTAAATATGTGTCCATAGGTTTGCAGCAACAAGGCATCTTCCGTGTTCCTGGCTCCCAAGTTGAAGTCAATGATATTAAAAATGCATTTGAAAGAGGTGAGTGTATGTGTGCACAGACACGATGCACTACACATTACATTATGCATAAGATTTACACATAAGAATAATAATAAACAAGGAATTCCAATACAGCTACACCCTCTATCTACTGATTTGTAAAGTACATTTTTCAAGTTTTTTTATTATTTTTTCTTAACATTAACTTTTATCTATCTAAAAAATCGAGAGCTGTAGCATTATCTACACTGAAAAAAATTACATTAGGGGCTTTTTCTTTTAAAGCTGGCCTCTGTTAATTCACAGCTCTCCTATCTACACAGTAAGGTGAAATCAAGTGTCTTCAGAAAGTCAGAGCCTACTCAAACATGCATGTATAAAACAAAATACATCTCTAGGTATATTTTTGATAAACAAACAACAGAATATGATGGTAGAAAGTCAATTAAGTGTCAAATGAAGTTAGCGTCAAATGTATTGGCAAGGGTTCTCTGAATGATTTATGTTGAATGTTTGCTGTTTACAGGAGAGGACCCTCTTATGGATGATCAATTGGACCATGACATTAACTCAGTAGCAGGCGTGCTTAAGCTTTACTTCAGGGGCTTAGAGAATCCGCTCTTCCCCAAAGAGCGCTTCCTTGACCTCATATCCACCACCAGTGAGTCATACTTACAGGAAATATAACTAGGGATGCACCGATACTGACACCGGATTGAATATCGGTGCCGATCCAGACCCTTCAATTGGATTGGTAGATCGGTAAATGTGGCCGATACTTGAGCCAATATCATTTGTTATACGTTTTCCTAATTATGAGCAGACGAATAATATGCCAAATTACATGATATTGCATTGTAACTGATCTATTATATCACTTTTTCTATTTTATAAAGTTGGGAAAGAAATATCTATGCCTATAGCTTTTGCATTAGTATCGTAAATATCGGTCGGTCCACAAAGCCCAAATATCGGTTCTGAAAAAGCCGGATCGGGGCATCCCTAAATATAACACTTTTGTACAGTGCTGATGGAGTCTGATTCACGTCTGTTTATGTTTACTATTTTTTTAGAGCTTGATTCTGGTGCTGAAAGAGCTCGTCACCTCCAGCAGATCATTGGGACTTTACAAAGACCTGTTATTATTGTCATGAGATATCTGTTTGCTTTTTTAAACCAGTAAGTCAGGCAAAATTTTAAAAAGACACATAGATACATCATGTGTAACAAACTGTAATACCAAATAACTACATTGTTACTAACCCTAACCTTACCCCTGATTAGGTATGTACAATGTAGTTACATGTAATAACAGTTGTTACACAGTGTATTACATTGTACTTAATGATGTAGATACAGTGTAGTTAAGGCATAATGTAAAAAAAAGTGTGACCCAATTAATTACACATTTTATAAACTAATCATTCAAGCATACAATTTAAGCATGAATAACTAATTGTAGACACGTCACTGAGCCAAGCCATTGTCTTTTCTTTCTAGTCTATCCCAATACAGTGATGAGAACATGATGGACCCCTACAATCTTGCAATCTGCTTCGGCCCCACTCTGATGCCTATTCCAGACGAGCAGGACCCTGTGTCCTGCCAGGCTCATGTTAACGAGGTCATTAAGACCTTTATAATCCACCATGAGGCCATTTTCCCAAGCCACCGAGAGCTAGACGGACCTATGTATGAGAAGTGCATGGCTGGAGGGGAAGAGTACTGGTGAGTTAAAAAGAAAGTATGTGTTACCTTTGGAGTGTCTATTTTTGAAGTAGAGATTAGGGATGGGACAATACACAATAATATGGGACAATAAACAATAATATCGCAATAGAAATACACAATAATATTGCAATAAAAACACTGACAATGAATTTATCGTGGAAATGTTTTAACATGCTAGTCGTCCACTGCAATAATCGTCATTTATTTGCACCTCAATGCCCTTTAGACTTTTGTGAACAGACAATTTATTGTTTTAAGTTTGTCTATAAAGTTCAAGTGATATTAACATACAATAAAATATATGGTTGAGATTCTAAACTAGCATTTTAGGAACTTTTTAAACTTGTACGCATTGTGTTTTAATAAAGATAACCCCCTTTAGTTACTTCTGTGAATAGTAAATACTTATTTTAGGTTGCATTTTATCTACAGTATATACCACTATTATTATGTACTAACTAGTGTTTCTTTATTTGTATAGTGAAAGCCCTCACAGTGATGCTGGTGCTCTGGATGAAGTGGACAATGGCACTGGACCTAACACAAGTGATGAAGGTAAATCATCTCAACAAATAAAATACAATAAAACAAAGCCTTATAGTTAATGGATGATTGTTTTCTTATTCACACAGAGTTGGAGCAGATTGAAGCCATAGCGAAGTTTGATTACGTGGGCCGTAGTCCAAGAGAGCTCTCTTTTAAGAAGGGAGCATCTTTATTACTGTATGTCCGAGCGTCTGAGGATTGGTGGGAGGGGCGACATAATGGTGTGGATGGACTGATCCCACATCAATACATTGTGGTGCAGGACATGTAAGTATTAGTCTGTCAATAATAATGTATTGATTAACTCTACAGACATAGTCCAGATGTCTTATTTTTACTTCGTTTTCTATTTATTTTGTGGCATATTTCTGTCACAGTCATCATTAAAGCATTATTTGTAGCTGTACTTTAATTATATTTATGTAACACAGTATAACATAATAATGATAACATAATAATGCCTTATGTGATGAAACATTTTTGAGTTAAAGTAAAAGCTGATAAAGAGTTAATCTAAATGTTCTGTTTGTCTGTTTCAGCGATGATGCCTTCTCAGGCGCTCTGCACAGGACTGACAGTGACAGCGTGACCAGAAATGACCACCAGTCTGCCTGTGAACATACACCAGAGCACCGCTTCGGACCAGCACAGGGGAGGTACAATCAATTTGTGTCATTTTTACATTTGAATATCATTATATTTGGCTTGACTTGGCTTTGATTTTGACTGGATACTAAATATACAGTAACAGTTTTTTAAAATTAAAAAGCCCTTTGCACAGCAGTAGCTCTAGTGGTGAGTCCTGGGGTCTTCAACTAGTTTTAATACATTATTATGAATGACTTCTTCTCAGGGTGCGAGTTCGCTCAGATGGCTCTGCAGTTTCTTGCCCCAGGAATGATGGTCACAGTCCTCCCAGAGGAGAGCCGCCCAGGGTCCTGCCTCGGCCCTGTAGCCCACAGAAGTTAGCCTTAAGCCGGGGTGCAATGGACAGTCCAGAGAAGAGGCGCCTGACCACATTTGGAAGTGCAGGCTGCATTAACCATCCCGACAGGAAGGCCTTCTCTGACAGCCACTCCCAGAGAGCCTCACCCAGCACCACTCGCCACGCCAGCCTAGGAGACCACAAGACCCTGGAGGCGGAGGCACTGGCTGAAGTAAGAACCATCAAAACTTGGTTTATTACTTATTTAATTATTTTTAATACTTTTTTCAATTTAAATAACTCTTTAAAACACAAACAAACAAAAAAGACTAAAACTATTATTTTA
Organism: Hypseleotris bucephala; assembly: GCA_036025885.1. NCBI lineage: Eukaryota > Metazoa > Chordata > Actinopteri > Gobiiformes > Eleotridae > Hypseleotris > Hypseleotris bucephala. Next base: position 8,485 of record JAVQKG010153842.1, on the reverse strand, counting down.
ACCATATTTTTTGCTGTATTGTTTTGTAAGGACATAGAGAAAACCATGAACACAGCCCTTCATGAGTTGCGAGAGCTGGAGCGTCAGAATGTGGCGAAGCATGCCCCTGACGTGGTGCTGGACACCCTGGAGCCCCTAAAGCACCCTGGGGGCCTGGAGGTCCCGGGGAGCCCCCTCCACACCATGGTGATCCGAGATCCGGACGCAGCTCAGAGACGCAGCAGCAGCAGCTCTTCTTCTGAAACAATGACCACCTTTAAACCATCTCTGTCCACCCGCCGGCCCAGCGCCCCCCTGAGGCCACCTCCGGTACGACCGGTACGACCTGCACCCGTCCTCGGAGAGGGGCGGGGTCCACACCGCTCCAGCAGCTCCAGCTCCTCTGGTTTAGGAAGTCCAGGTCTCACCCCCACAGAGAGGGGCTTCCCCAAAGCACCATCTCCTTCACCCTCCACCTCCTCCTCTTCATCAGACAAACAGGGCAACATGTAGGCTACAGGTAACGGAGTGGAGTGAACTGGAGTGATTGTAGTTTCTTTCTCTCATACATTTCTGAAAAAAGACACTTGTCTGTATCATATGAAACTGTACTACCTTAACACTGCTGCTGGTCACTGACAACTGTCAGTGACAGAATACATATAAAAATAGCATTTATATCGGGTTACCACAATCAGATGCTACCTTGATGATTAGACATGCTGGAAAGAAAGTGATGCACTGTAAGACTTATGATAAAATATCTTCTGCTTTGAGCTCTGTATGTTTGACAATGCTTTGGGAGTCTTTAGAAAATATGTAAAAATACAAAATATTTAATTATTCATGATCCAATGTAATCCATATAAGCCCACAGGGTTTGACCATGTTATACCAATAGGCCTTTTTAGCAGCAACACCAGTGGTCAGATTACAGTCCACTGTTTTATTTCAGGCTCCAAATAGTACCATACTGACAGTTACTGACACTCCAGATACTGTTGAGCACATTTTTCACAGGTGTGAATTACTGTTTTAGATTTCATAGAAAACATTTAGCAACTGCTTTTCTAGCCTTGTTCCCTGGTGGCAGAAGAACACTTACAAGGAGCAACAAAACGTGTCAGCAGCCTTGTCACCTTTTAGATGACTTTTTATCACATTCTACACTGCTACAAACTAACAACAACAATTAACATCAACCCAAGCACAAATGTGACAAAGCCTTTGACAAGCCCTCATCTCCTCATTATAGTGCGTCTGCTGGTTCTAGGCCAGACCAACAGTGTGGTTATCAGCTGGAGACAGCATCTAATCAATAGTAATCTGAGCCCTGTGCTTCTTAGTCCTCTCCACACTGTCCCTGTTCTATTATGAGACAAATGCAGAACAAAAACATTTTCTTTTCAAACCTAGCAATCAATTTTACATTATTTATTTATATCACAATAGGTCAGAAGAATATTTAATGTGTAAACCAGGTAACAGTGCTATAGAGATATTTACATTCCATCTATAAGTAATATGAAAAACAATAAAGAAGAAATGTAGTTACCTTTAAAAAAGTACAAATCAAGTGACTAATGCACTTAATTCACACTACAGGGAATCTTGATGCATTGTGACTCTGTGTTTTAATAGAAAACAAAAACTATAGCACATTCATACCAGTGAATCTACTAAGTGTTTACTGTGCTGTGTGTTGTCTTGAGGATGAAACATATATATTGTGTAATACTGATGTAGGTACTATCTGAATGAATATATGCATACTGTTAAAATGTATAAATAACATTGATAGGAATGGGATATATTATCATCTCTTATCGACATTTTGTAACTCGTATCCTTGCACAAATATTAGAAATACAATAAATTCTTGAAATATTACATGTTTTGATTATCTGTTTCTTACTTTAATGTAACCACATAATGGTTTATTATATTATAATTGCATTTGTCTTGTTACACTGACTCCTTGAGGGGAAGCTATGTATAAACTAAAAGATTAAATTACTACACCTTCTAGAAAGGCTTACCGGTCCACCTGCTGGTCAGCATGAGCACTGTACATTAGCAATATAACAGCAATGACGTATTATATACGGCTTCCATAAAAATATATGGAAGCCGTATATAATATTACACAAAATTCAGTCTATATTTGTTTTAAATGTGAAATGTTTCAGCAGTAAAAAGTTGCACTCAGTATCGTTGCATATGGCTAATTCAGTACCATTTGTTTCCAGTGGATGGAGGTATTGCCCAAGTAAATATTATCTCCAAACAAAAATCAACTGCAGCAGCAGTGAGCCTGCAAAACAAAGTAAATTAAAAAATAAAGAAGTATTAATACAATGAGAAATACTTTTATTTCATCCAAAGATTAAATTTTTTCAGCTTTTTTCCTGTTGGTAATTGCAAGTGACATTTTCTGGGTCTTGGACAGAATACATTTGGAACAAAGGCCAGTAAGTCGCAGGGCTTACACAGGGACATAGACAGACAACCATTCACTCTCAGTTTTTCACTAGACTGACAACACATTCATGTCTTTGAACAGCAGCAGGAAATTGGAGAGAACCAGCGGTAACACAGTAACAAAGATTTGATCCCTCAACCTCATGGCTGCAAACTCTGAAGCATGTATGCATCTCATCGTATTTTCGTGATCAGTCATGATCAATCCACACTAGTGTAGTTCAGTTCGGTGCACTACAACCTTCTGAAATGCTGTCAAGTTCTCATAAAGTAATCTAACAGAGCCGTAATAGTCTGGTTAAATGTGAACACTTTGCTGAATGCCTTGAGCCTAATCTTGGCCTTGGAGCATGGATTATGAATTGGTCAGCACTAAACATGTACAGCCATCACACATGGTTCAGATAAGAGTCCTACCAAGCATGACTACATAAATAGATGCAAGCGCTATTTCTGCTCTTTGTTGAAAGTGCCTGCCCTTGTTTTTGTGATCAAGTTAATTCTACTTGTCTGTTTCATTTCTGCCATGGCCCTGCACACAGACTCAGGTATAATGCAGTTAGGTGTGTTTATTGAGATTAAAGTGAGAATGTAATCATGTTAGAGTCTTGCCTGGAGCACACATCAGTGCCATGAGCAACCCGGACCACCCATGGACATTAGGCTTTACATCCTGCGAGTTTAAAAGGCCTTTTCATTATAATGCGCTGATACGATTAGCTGGTCACCACAGTCTGATCTCAGGACTATAAGGACTGAGCAATTTATAGTGTTTCAAAGGCTTGTATTTACAGCTGATCAAGAAGTGTTGCAATCTGAGTTAAATCATTTCAACAATTCCTTTATGTTTTTGGATGGTTCATTTGTATCAGCTTTTTTTGTGGGTATTTATCTTATGTTTTTTTTCAGCAACTGTCCCGTGTGACAGATTATTTAAACGGGCAAAAAGAGCATTGTTAAAATACTTATATGTCTGACACCAGTAGCAGCAGCTGCTACAACACATTTTTGGGCTAGTTATTTAGAAAACTGTTTTTGCATGACTGCTTTGTCAGTGTGCACCTGGACAACTATTCTGAAAAGATAAAATTTATAGGATGAAAAATATGCTTTGTTGGAAATAATTTCATTCAATACAGAAAATGTGTAAATGGTTACTAGTTTATTATCATTGTTAAAAAATGAATAACATTTTTCATTTTCCTTTAAGTTTACCTTGATTTGAGATCTAGGGCAAATGCATAGGAGCTTGCTTGATAGAGGGCCATAAGAAACTGCACTATGGACACCTTTACATAAATGAAGTCAAGACTTAAGTTCTGTAAATTAACAACCTTTATTAATGTTTACAGTATGAGGCGCAACATTAAATCAAAAATATGGAAACACGTTTTATTCCATGATGACGGTGCTCTAATTCCTTCTTTACAGACGGGCTTTCATAGGAACCGCTATAGTAAATACAATTATCATTTTGAAGATATTTTTATTTATATTTTTAAGTTTAATATTCAGATCAAGGTCTCTTATGCAGTGATGGGCAGTATGGGCATGTGAACTATAGGCTCCTCATCTTTGACCTAATCGACCATATAGTTACTGTTAACATCCTGTCTTTTGCAGTTAGTCCAAATTCCCTGAGATCAACTCACTGTCATAAATGTGATTAAGTCCTGGTTTCTTTTTGATCTGTGCCCTTCACAAAGTCAGACTTGACAAATTGCTACATTTAGTGCATAGACCCTTTACCGTGTGCATCATTAGGTTTTTTGCAGCAGGATTTCTGTGATGTCAGGCAGCTGTTGACGGCAGACGGAGCATGTAAATCGTTTCCTGTACCTCCACCATCGACATCCATCTCACTCGCTCTGTTATCTCTGCACTCTGTCTCATGGTCTGCCGCGCTTTGGCGATACTACACCGGGCATGAACCAGACCAGCTGCAGCGTTTAAAAAGAAGATAAATAAAATAAAACATTTAAGTATGAACAGATAAATTTAGTGGTGTTTTTGTCCCTCAGCCAAACGGTTAGTGTGCATTGGTCCCATGCCCCATTGGCAGACAAATCTGATGCTACTGTACTCAATGAACTAACCAAAACCCCTCTTCCTAATCATTATCTTACCATAGCCCTAACCGTAACCATCTTTGTAAAACACAGTGCTAACCTTAACCATATTTGTAATGACCCATATGACCAATCCCCAGCCAATCCATCTGCATTACTCTTTTTACCCTTTCAGACATACAAAACATAACATCGACCTGAGTTTGCAAAGAGAACCTTTGTTTAACAGCAAGAAACTTTGGATTCCCTAATCTGGCTAATCCTCAAACTAGGTACTCCTTATCGAGATCCTAGCTCAAGATATGGAAAAGAAAAAAATCGCCCATTGCAAGTTGCCCGAATGACATTAAAAGATCTGTCAAATTAAAAAAATCCATACAAGGACAATTACATCTATTTAAATTTAATTATATATAGGCTTTTGCTCTGATCTTAATGTTTTTTGGCAGCCACTGACAAATGGTGGGGCACATTTTCTACCACTATGGGGTCATTAAACATTTTCTTTATATCCAGAACAAACAAATGAGAATGTTTTACTTTGTAGCTTTTCTTTGTATTAAATTATTTTATCACCAGCAAGCAGCAAGCCACACATTTCAATTTATCTGGAATGCTTGTGATTTTATATATATTGCCTGATAATTTATCACACACTTCACCTGCAGATGTGATAACAGTTTTTTTTAGCTCTTGTTTCTGAATCAGCTGCTAACATTTGTCTTGTTATCTCGACTTGATGCGCCGTGGTCTTTAGGTTAGGCTCCCCGCAGTTACACGCCTCGACACTGTAGATTCACTTTCATGTCTGCTCTTCAAAACACAACCCTAACACAGAGCATTCAACTCTCATCTGTTGTCTATCTAACTTGTTTGATTTGATTTTTGGTTCGTTTTTTCTCTTAACTGGAACAAGTCAAGGCTGGTCATTTTCCTCAAGCAAACAGTAAAGACATATGAGTATAGAAAAGGCATGATGCAACGTGAAACCAGATGAAACAACCAAAGAACAGGCAAAGGAATTCATCTTCAAATATCTCTAAACATGGAAAAAAAAAGATGTCCTCCGCACTTGTTAGGAGACAGGGTGAGGGTTGTTTATGTGGACACATGCTGAATGTCTTTGGACAAAAACGTTCAACATAGACCTAAACGGATATAGTTTTATCTTCAGAAATATAGTCTTCTGACATAACATTGGAATCATGTTAAGTGTTGATTTAAAACATTCTTGATATCCCAGGAGAAAGACAAAGCATTGTTGTGGGTTGTCTAAGCTATTGGACTTCCCAGTGACTCCAAACCACCAACTAACAACAAAAAGAGAAAACAGAAGTGGACCAGTTTGCAACCATCTTAGTCAATATTATATGTCCAAAATAAAGAATTAAAAATAGGGTTCATTGTTCATTTCAATGCCACTCTGGACCTGGGGCAGACTAACGATGTGACAGCCATACCACCCCAGTAGCATTGCTGACCACCACCAAACAGACCACAATAATCACACTAACACATTATAGATGAAGTATCAACACTTAATCAAGATTGAAAATTGTGTTGTCTAGTTACCCTATGCCCTGAATTGGAGAATGAATGTACAATTTCTCCTGGCAGTGTACCAATGTGCTACCAACTGCCACCACATGGTAGAGGGGCAAGTGTGACATCTGGGAACACTGCTCAATATCAATATTAAAAGTCAATATTAATCATCAGCCAATAACGAAATCTCACATTCAAGTGCATTTAAACCTTAATAATAAACTGTTCTTAATGCCTTAAAAATTAAATTTTCACAGATGTTTCCTGTTAAAATATGCTATTAGGCGATAAAACGGTTTCCTTCAGATGGAGGGAAAAAAGTCACATAGTTTCCAGCACAAGGTCATCTCAAGAATGGAGTGAAAAGCATCACCCCCAAAAAGAATAATTCTGTGAAACTACAGGTAACTGAGAAGAGTGTGTGATAACATCTAGTATAAAGAAAGTAAAAACATTAAAATGGGCAGTTGTTAACAATATTGACTGCGAGTCCCCTCGGAGTGAAAATTGTGTCATTAACAAACTGGAAATGAAATGCAAATTGGTAAGAGATCCCTTCACAATGCCTCTGGCGCCTATTGCCCCTGCTGCACGAGAGACACACAAACATGTAGGTTCTGTTTCTAATCATCTGGACATACTCTGAGCTGCTCCCCCTCTGCTCCATTACCAGTATGAGACGCCACAATGACTGTGAGGAGGGTTAAAGACCTGCTATAGTCCAAGAGGTGAGGAAAGCAAATGTGGTTAGGTAACAAGTGACTGGAGAGAAGTGCCAAAATATATGACCTATTTTTTTCACACAAAGCAATAATAATAGATTGGGTTAATACTGTGCCTTTATAGAGATTTTGAAACACTTTGTAATTAATTCATTCACTTTACAGTCACACTGGTGGTGATAAACTATACCTCTCGCTAGTTGCCCAGGGGCAGACTGACAGAAATGTGGCAGACAAACACTCTGACCAGTAAACGCACAACATGATAATTGCTTACATACATTCCAGCAAGGTGGCAGTATCTTGCATAAGGGCACAACACAGTATAAGTGCAAGAGTGAGGATTGGACTACCAACTCTCAGCTTAGTGGTCACCTGCCAACCAGCTGTAGCCCCTTGGATATCAATACAACACTTTAACAGTAGCCTATAGGTTTAAATGTGTTAGTTTCTATTCCAGCACATGCAGGGCTTTGCTTCATTTGTTATGGAAAGTATGCATTTCTTTCTTTGATTAGAGGAAAAGTGTTTGGTCAGAAACAAGCATATTTGGACATGACCAGTGAATAAACTACATCTGAAGACATCACTTGAGTATTATCCAGGAGACATGGAAATCAAATATTTCCACCAAGGCGTCATGTTTTTTTTATCTATGAAAAGAAATTCCTGACAGATAAATTTGGCAATACCTGTCCATGCCGAGGATTCATTTGAAAAGTTCCTCCGTCATTTCTTCCTCCAGCTTCTTTGCTGACCTTTACTAAAAATATATTCAAAACCTTTCTAGTCAACATACCAACTGAGTAGTCAAGACAGCAGTTTGAATTTGCTGTTATTTTATGACAAAATGTGTTGTAAATCTCTCCCACCCAGACATGTCCCATCTATGGTTCTTTCTGACTCTGTCTGTTTGGGCTTCTTCTCCTGGATTCCTGACTTGTGGTTGAAGATGGATGGGTACATTTTGTAAAGATTTTTGCTCAGTTTTCTGGTGACAACATATGTATTTATCAGTTACCTTGTCATTAGCTTATATGATACTGTAAACTTTTCAATTATTAATTTAGTTTTAAAAAAAAGTTATCCTTTGAATCTGAGAAGTCTGAGAAGATATTTCAAAGGTCATGTCTTTTGGTTAGATAACTTTGGTCATTTAAAAGATACCATCGCCCTGAGCTGGAGCCCTCCTGAGACTGTGGCTGGTGGAGCCAGAGGCATTACAAAATATTCTTGTGCTTCAGTGCACTCCATCAATGAGAGAGTTTGGGGGGGATCATAGAAGTGGACCAATCACAGCCATAATGTCCACAGAGTTACTGAATAAGGCTTAAGCTTACACCGAGAACTCTCACTGTCCACTTGATGAGTTGATGTGATATCAGCATTATGAAAAACTAATCAAAAGTAACGTTTTTAATTGCTGTTGCTTAAAATTATTGCGTTGTCCACAACCCCCACATCTGTAATATCTAAGCACTGAGAGACATTTATGCCAGTATTAACAAGAACTAATAAACCTTTAATTTAGCTGCCCACTCTTGATGCCTCTTTGAGGGATATACTGTAATTTATAATCCTAATTTGTGCTGATTGTGCCGTGTTATGTCTCATCTTTTAAGTTTCAAACTGTTTCAAACAAGTACTCCATTTCTAATCTAAGATAATCAGCAATCTGGTGATTTCAAT
>JAVQKG010153833.1:0-21808 GCA_036025885.1 Hypseleotris bucephala | reverse complement strand
TTAATTACATATGTATTAATGCTTTATTACTGTGCATTTATGAACATTGCTTGATTTCATTCAGCACAATTTCAAACCTACACAGCACTGTATTATAAAGCATGCATTTTCTACTTCTGACTGATACGCAAAAGTTTGAAAATGTTATGTAGCATGTTTTATAGAGTATATCATCTGCTGTTTGCTTTGTCACAAGAGTCAAAAAAAGACTTCCCTCACATGAACTCTGAACCCTCTGTTGCCTCTTCCTCCTGGGACGAAATTGAAATCCCACAGCGGGATGCGGTTCAAGGGGGAAGATGGTTGTTTTCCCACATATCCTTCCCCAGTGCATCCCAAAATATAATTGGGTTGTGGCAGAGAGAGTGGCTTCCATGAGAGCGGAGCAACAGGGGGAATTATCCAGAGTCTAATGTGGAATATTACAGGATGTTACAAGACTATCCTTTTATGAAATGCTAGTAAAATGATCTCTGCCATGTGAGCAATTAATTTGGAAGCTACAAAATGCATCTGTTGCAAACCTTTTTTATTACATGCCCCAGAAAGCATGTTTGTCGAGCTAACAGCAAAAAAAGTAGCTGAGCTCAATTTCACAGAGAGATACCTGTATTCACTGGCCACATTATTAGGTAGACTTTGTATCTAATGTCCACCTGTAGCCACTTGGTTCATGTTTTGTAAGAGGTGGTCTTCTGATGGTTTTATGTGGAAATCCCAGTAGACGATTTCAAAATTTTTAAATACTCAAAGCTGGGGCTGGAGTGTGATTGGGAATGTGGGAATGAAAGAAGCAGTCAGGCTTGATTAGGTCTACCTTACATGTAGAATACTAACTAACACTCATTAAATGGAAAGTCCCACTTCACATGGGATCGTATGTTCACAAGCATTCTCTCTTTGTCTCTGCTGTACTAATTAAGCTCAATTCATAATGAGTCACTGAGGATCACAGTCTGTCCTCTCCGGCCATTTCTTAGTCCATTTCATAAATACGCCAGTCTGTCTCTTTCATATTTCATTTGCTTTCTTGGTATCAGTAGTCTTAGTATACAGTTCTAGCATCAATAAGCAGCAGCAAATACAGAATTGTCTTTGCCATGTTCAGTTTATCTTTATTTTGATGCTTGGGTTTAGGGGTGGGCAATATGGTGCTAAAAATTGAATCGTGATATGAATGAAGGTCGAGAAGATTGTTCGATTGTGATACAGTGTGTTCACTTATGCACAGATCTTGAATTGGTGAAAGCTGCCACTAATGCCGTTAACATTATGCCGCACTGCTCCCTATACTGTGCACAGGTGCTCGGGGAAAAGTGATCCCTTTATTATGAATCTTTCTTGTTCCTATGGCAACCAAGATGGATGTGTGTTATGTTTTTGTGTGTGTGTTTGTTTGCTTCATACATACAGCAGCAAAGCGCCAGTTGACTCTATTACTGACACCGAACGTGAAGGCAAACAATCCCTCTGATCCCTTTGTATGTCTTTTTCAACAGCTGAATGAGGTGATTTAGTGACTTTTTCTTGCATATATTATCCATACCAGCGCCACACTTTGATGACAGCTCTGTGATCCTCTTCATTAAACCCTTGAACTGTCGAGGCAGGGGCAGACTGACGGAGTGGCAAAGGGGGTGCAGTGGGCGTGGCCATACCAATGCTCCCGGCGAAAAACTGCACTCCTCTGATGTCCCGCCAGTCTAGAATAAATTCCCAAATTCTCTTGAGGCTCAGGATGCCTTGGCTTCACAGCATCTCTCCTTGCTCTGTCAATGGATGATGAATTTTTCATTGAGATTGTACAGAGTAATTTATGTCAAAGCTGACCAGTAGTGTGAGTGAGTGAAGGGTGCTTCTTTTTACCTCAAGAATTGTCTCTATATTCTCATTTACTCCCCAGTGGAGCTATCCAATTAAATGGAATGAAATCAAAGAGGTGGATTCACTGGATTAAGCCCCATGGCTACAGTCAGTTTATTGAAATATTCACCAATAGTCATAAATAGTTTATTAGTTCCACCCATTAAGTTTTTAACATCACAAAAATGAAATTCACTGAATTGTTAGAAAAAAATATATTCAAGAAGTGGTTCATATGTTTGTGAAAGATGCAATAAAGTCAATGCCTGGACAATAAACTTTAAATGAATGTTAATAGGATAGCAAACCAATCAGACAGAAGTTGACATTACAGAATTTAGAATTTACGCATCACATTTTAGACAAATGGTTATACTAGTCATCAAGGATTGATTTTAGTAAATAGATTTTTGTACAGAATGAAGAAGGTTGTAGCCTAGTAAAATATGTATTTATTCATTAAATTTAAGGCAATAACCCCCATCCTTTTTCCCCCAGCATATGGCTCTTTCCTGTTCAAAACCCCAATGACTGTATTTCAGCCTTCTGTCCATACACACTGTACTGTAGGGATGTCCGCATTACCTCCACTCCCATGATGCATCTTGGCGACATATTGCATTCCTCTCAGCTCCACCTGTGAAGCTGAGTGCGCCTCCCACGGCTCTGCTGCAGTAATTGAATGTGAGGGTCTCTGGGGCAGAGGCAGGAGAAATGTGGAGGCAAAGGACGCTTAATGAAGGCACGAGTGAGGAGGGACATGGGCCATTGTGTTTAAGAGAAGAGTGAGCAGTGCATGGGAAACTACAGGAGAGGAATGTGTGAAAGTACTGTGTGCCTGTGAGATAGTGCCCACCACACATGGAGAGTTGCATAATGTGATCCACCATGTGTTCTATCTACAAGGCCTCAGAGACTGAAGACCTCCACTACAGCACACACTTTCAGCTGTTCCATCTACAAGTTTTATTCCCATGGTTGTCCCACTATCAAATTTCTTCATCCACAAAAACCTATTGACAAACCTTTGGAATGGTATTAAAACCGTGTTATGAATAGTAGTTACCGGTATTATTAGAAAATCTTGCATCTGAGTTGACATGCAATACTAAGAAAATCCAAGCACATATCTGTTGTGATCTGAATCCCCCAATGATACAAGTTTGTGTAAACCTGCTAATATAAAATGGCCCTATCTTGCAATGGTAAAAATTATAATAAAATCCAGAATCCATGCAGTGATCCAAAGTAAACCAAAATCTCCCTAGAAACTGTGATCAAAAATCCAAAGTTATGTGGCGAACAGACTAACAAGACATGCTGAAAAACACTATTTGATGAAGGTATAGACTCTCTCCCTGGTCAACAGTACAGCTAAACTTCTCTGTCAGATCATTTTACCATTATCCAGCATGGTGTCCCTCTTTGAGCTTTACAGACTGGATCACAACTGTTTAGCATCCTTCCGGCGTTCTCTATTGACTGAATGATGCACAGAAACCCACAAGAATCAAAGCTGTCCTGACTGCAGGCCAGTGTGGGAATGGCCTTTTAATAGATATCAAAGGATTTGTCTCTGAGGACGTCCACATTCACACAAACAGTGGGGGTGGTCCGCTCTGGGCAGCTCAGGTCTCTGCAGTGTCTCAACAAACCACTACTGAGAATGTGTCATTGCATTGACTAGTTGAATAGTTATCTAAAGCAGACGGCCATCAAAGTCTGAATGAGTCTTTTCAGGTTTGGATAATAGGGGTCAAAAAGTACATTCATTTATATCAAATTAAAAGCACGGTGCACTGTTACTACCAACCATTTAAGTTCAGCTTTTGAATTAATAGTCATTGTATGCCTTTTTCCAAGTTTTTTTAAATTATTTTTGTAATTTAAAATTTTAATTTAAGCTTTGATTAAGTGCAAGTCCCATTTAGGCCCTCCGCCTGCTAGCCACACCTACTTCTGTAGTAGTAAAGCCAATACAAGTTTATTCAAGTAGTTTGTATTGGTGAATAAAATGTCATCTTATCTCATAGCTAAGATGAGATTTCTTCACTTACCTATGGAAAAGTAAAATGAATTTTCAGCTCCTAAGAAGGTCAGTGCCTCTGCTTATAGGATCACTCAAACATATTAAACAAAATACAGAAATGGTAGAAAGCTGTGAGTTAGCATAATTGTAAATAAAAATCCACCATGCACTGTGACCACTTACATTCCACTTTTACATTTTGGGAATCAAGTCTCCCTTCGTTATAATTAAGTTGCCCTATTTTATTGAAATGCATCTTATATTAGTTTGACTCCTCATTTCGTAAGCACAGTTGACCTCCTTTCGGTGAAGACAGCGTGGAAGCATTTAGCCCAGCACAAATATATTCAGTTAGTGAAATTATTCTCAAATGACTGTGACGCAAGGGCAGAAAATTTGAACCATGGGGTTGAATAACATTAGTTGTACAGTTTAAAAGCAAAACCCTGCCTTTTAACTTGTGGTATTAGATTAAGTTGTCACTGGCACATTTCATACAAATAGATAATTAACATGACAGAAAATGAATGCGTCTAGTCCTTCAGGCATGTTCTAGGCAAACTCGCCAAAGTTCAAACCAAGCATCAGAATAAATGAAAAACAAAATTTTAGTTACTTTGAACATGGCATGGTTGTTAGTGTCAGGATGGCTGCTTTGGGCATTTGAGAAACTGTTGATAACTTGGAATTATTTCTTTGCAAATGTTCAAAGAGAAAATATGCAGTATGTGACATTTCTGTAAGCAAAAATATCATGTTGATGAATGCACAAAATGGCAAACCTTGATGTCGGTGGGCAATTGCAGAAGACCACACAGCAGGGCTACTTTATTTTGAACAGTGTCGACCTAATAACATGGCCAGTATGTAGCTGGAATTTTAAACAATATATCATTTGGAGTTGAATAACAGAAGAAGGATAACCATACTTTTTTTAAGCATGTTACCATGGGAATGTTCAATATAATATGTCTAAGTGAAAGCTTGTGTTGTAGTGAGTGATAGTTGGCAATAGTGTCACCATCCTTATTTCATTCAGAGCTACTACACAAGGCTTAAAAACACTTCTCATATTGTTTATGCATTTTTTAATTAGTTAGAGAAGGCTGATTTAGTCTGAGATCCTCTTAACCCCACCACTCACTTCTCAGGCAGGCTAACTGTAAATATACACAGAACTTTGGGTGTGTGCAAAGCTGGGGTGAACATAGGGTGTGTCTTTGCACCCTATCTATTTTAAATTCCAAGTGCATGCCTATGGTCACGCTAATTATTACATTTAAAATAAAGTAAAGGACACATATCTACCACAAAAAGACAGCAGCCACCAATGTGATAATAATTGCTCACTATTTAACATGCAGCTGTCAAAACCATGTGCTTCCTCTCAGCTCAAGATGATCCCACATATTTTTATACAGCTATTAGGGATCACAAATTTCCTTATGTTGCTATGGTTACTGGTCAGGCAGCGTCTTCCAGTGAGAAAAACATTGGTATTCTGCAGTCACAGAGTGCTGAATTCCTGCTGGACCCAGTGGCCTGCAGACATGAAGCAACAGCTGCCTGTGCCCAGGCTGCTGCACTATTGTTGGCTGGTTGTGTGTGTGTCTGAGATCTCCACCGCAACCATAATGTGAGATTTCACCTCCGGACAACATGTGCAATTGTCACACACTGTACCAGCAGCACCACTGCTGTGGCCTCAAGCAAGAAGCTGGAGGTTTAATATTAGCTGGATTAAAATACACTTACAATTGGCTAAAGATTGTAAAAGGTAATTTTAGTTTCTGAGATGGTAAGACAGTGATTGCATTGAGTGCTTTGACAGTAACAGTGAAATCTCTGGTAGTTGTTGCAAACTGGAAATAGTTTCTTGGCTCCTGACCTTAATCCTCATTAAGAGGAAGCACCGGCTGGACTTGTGCTTCACTCAGTAGTGTATATCTGTGGGACAATGCAATAGTTACTGATTCCCATGAGATATTCTGGAGGGTGCTTGCAAATGTAGTAGTTTTTTTTTGTAGCTTTATATATTTCTTTCTTTTGTAAAGGATATTTTAATCGGACAGCATTATTGCCTCTGCCAATGAGGTAATGTTTGTTTGTTTGTTCATCTGATTGTTTGTTTGTCTGTCTGTGAGCAACTTTATGCTAAAAGTACAGGACAGATCTGGATAAGATTTTCAGGGAAGGTACAATTGATCTTGGGAGAGATACCTGGAAATGAGCCACGTTGGTGGAGGTCTGTGCTCTCTGCTATGAAGATTTTTTTTTTTTTTTTTTTGCTAATCCTTGTTATGTTTATTCAAAGTCAAAGCAGTTGGGAACATACAATAGTACTTGTATGTTTCGCCATGTCAGAGGAGCTCTCATCAGTACAGTAACTGAACTACATCACAGGGCACAGGGCCTCTGGATTTGTTGTGTCGAGGGTTAAGTCGTTTAGGGCTAATCTCTAAAAGGCCAATTGATTGGCCTCAGCTCTAAAGAGGTATGTGCAGCTGTCCTTATTTATTACTAAAGGAGCTATGGTAAAAGTACATGCAACATTTCTGGCACAGCAAACATAACTCAAGAAGACGTCTGCCTCGGAAAGAATCTTCAAATGTGACTGAAGAACCCAGTGTGGCCCCTTTAAGAACATCCGAGTCTCTGGTGGTGAGGGTCTGTGAAGTGGGAAATGTGGCACAGGACTTTGATACAGACTGAGATGTGTCTGGACAGTAGTGAGTCTTCTGATGCAAACCCATAGACACTCAGAGAAGTCTGCTGAAGTGAGGCAGTGGAGTTTGGTGTGTCCTACATTCAAGACATGTAACAACCAATCACTGTTTTGTTACTGATTATACTTAAACAGTGCTCTTGACATTATTGTGTTGAACTTTGATTCATTTGTTCATTTAAAGTAATTGAGAAATGAATTAAAGTGGAACATAAATGTGTGATAAACATGCACTGTGTTTTATATTATTATTATGCAAAAATACATACCCTAAAGAAATGTATCTAGTCAGTTATACTCAATACTCCATTTGAAGATGGTGACTTGTTTCTGTACAGTTTGGCACCTTAACATAATCATTATGCATGATCTGAGTAATGCATTATGCGACAGGCTTGTATAATTACTTTTGTCATTTTCAATATAAATCTTTTCAGTCTGGTTGCGCATATTAAATACAATGTGCCTTTAATAATGCTAATGCACCTTATCATAATAGCATCCCATAATATTACTATTATTACAGCCCCCTGATGTCTTTGCAACACACACACACTCCATAAGAAGACATCACAGTAATTAAGTCAATCATGTTGTCAGCTGCAGTATTACCCTCTGCTGCTTCTGAAGGCAGGACTGATGCGTTTGCTTCTACCTAATTAACTAACACTGGGTCTTCATTTCTTTATAAGACAGTGTCCCATCTGTTTAATGTTTGATAAGTGTGTTGGGATGGAGGTGTTTATGTTTACCTGGCCAACCTCTGAGCTCGGGCCAGCTGCTACACAAATTACATGTTTTATATCATTTATTAGTCCCACTGCTGACTATATTTAGTGAAATTATACATAATAACAATTTGTGGCCTCTCTATAAAAATGCAACTTTTATGACAATTGAGATTTGCAATATTGCTTTTAAAACCAAAATTACATTCAAAGCACATTTTAAACCTGTTTGGAAGCATTAAAACTCAAGCATAAAAAGCACTGTTAAACTTCCTCAAAAATTCTAACAAAATGCAGTCTGCAATTAGCTAAATGCGAACATTAAAACTGTGATTTTGATTTGACTGAAATTTATTGTGCAGCTGTAGTCTGCATGTTCTCCCTGTCTTGCCATGGGTTTTCTCTGTACTTTGGCTTAGTTTGTATTGAGTATGTATTGGAGAATTTCAGAATTGATCTGTTAATAATCTAAATGGCCCCTAGAGAATAAACGTTAGCTGTCTGTCTGGGTGAACTGGCATCTGTTCAGTGTATAACCCGCCCAAAGCCCATAGTTGCTGAAGATGGAAACACAGAAATTCTATGCTTTTATCACACGTTTCCCCATTCAAATGTACAACTACATTTTCGTTCCCATCAAGGCCCATCTAAATCTTAAAAACCGAGCACTACATTGCCAAATTGAATTGCCTTTTCAGTATTTTACATGGATACTCAGTTTTGTCACTTCTTGGGTTGACCTTGAGGGAGTTGTCAGTCCCAGTTACACTTAATTAAGCCCCCAATTAACCTATTGATTGTACTCTCATTCACAGTTACAGGTCTCTACAGTATTCACACATGTACTCCTTTCTGTGGTGGACAGAGGCAACTAGATGTCTTAATTAAACCTAAATGTCGGCTTCTGCACTAGATTTAGAATCACTGTGATATCAGTCAGGAGACTGTGCACTCATTGGCCACTTTATTAGGCTGACCCTGTCTCTCACTCTTGTGGAGGTAGTTTCTGAAATTCACATCACATTTAAAGTAAATTAAATATCCTTTAAATTCAGATCCCCAATTTGAACTACAGAATGTTTAGCAAGTCTGCAATAATAAAAAACAAGCAAATCCATATTTCATCCCTAAAATATTTTTTGTGAAGGTTCATCCCTAAAATATGTAATAAATATAAAATTGCTTCAATGTGATAGTAAAAAATATTTTTGTATCTTTGTAACAACAGTTTGATAGGTATGCCTAAGCCGGCTCGGTCTTGATACAGCATTTTTTGAGAGCTTGGACGAGATACTATATCCAGCCAGGGTATTAGTAAAGAACAAACAATTAACTTGTGGTTGTAGTTCTTTACCATTGTGAAATAAAAAGGGCCTGGAAGTTATAACCCATAATATAACTCATTTGCCACTGACTGAACTAGAAACATCCTTTTCTGTCCTATACTGTATATCTTACTAAACTCATTCCGAGTAGTCTGGACCCAAATGTAAAGTGAAGCTTCCTCCCTGTGAGTGGCAGTAATCCCAGCTCTGTCTGTGAGACTCACCAGCATGGGCTCACATTTCACCGCCAGCTTCAGCACAAATCAGGACACTTCTGCTGCTAATTCCCATCGCCTTAAATACCCTTAGCCTCTTTCAATAAATCTCTAAATTCAACTAATGCTTGTAGAAATTGACACTAGGGTGGATTCTGTGTAATATTCGACTCGATGAGTACTAGTGGGGTTTTTAGTGGTACTCAGGACTTTTTTGCAGTTTAAGTCCTGATTTACTTTCATTTCAAGCCTGTGCTTTGTTATTGGGCATTTTAATTGAGGTTTTAAACATGATTTTAGGCCTAGTTTTGGTTTTATGTTTTGTTCAGGTTTGGAATAGTGCTGGTTAGTGTTTATATCTATACTAGACTAGGTTTTTTCCTCATTTAGTAGCACATCTGTAGTATTCTTAATTTTAGACATGATTAAACTGTGGTTTCAATCCTGGAATAGTCTTCATTTATGCAAAATTGAGTCCAATAAAATGATACTGGGAAAACCCATATTTTAGGGTAGCTTAGTGAATTTAGTTTTCTTTTTACTGCTTCCATTGTGTCCTAATGACCCAGCGCCACAACTGCTGGGTCTGTCTTGTGATTTATGGTCACTGGTGGGAGGTCTCAGTAGCACCAGCACAACGACCACAACAGCTCACTTAATTATTCCTTATGCTTAATCAATATGTTTCTAGCGATCGTACAGTCTTGTAGGAGGCCGGGGGTTTGCATCAGTGTAGGGGGGCTGGTGATGCTAAGAGAACTACCTCTATCTCCACCTCTATTGAATTCAGGGGCATTATTTTCATGGCTGTCCTTGTGGACCCTAGAGCCTTGACTAGTGTGACAGAATGGCTTTGACAAGTGTGGAGACCCAATCATCACTTTCTCCATCATTGTTCTGTCACTTTTCATCTGTAGCTTTGGAAACGTAAAAAGAAACAGAGGCAAATGGCCATTAAATTAAAATATAGTTTGGCTGCATTTACACTGGCTTCAAAAAAGGACCAAGTTATTAATACTATGAACACAATTGTATTTTGTATTTATTTCAAAGCTAGGCTAAAGATTTCAACTGCAACATATAACTTGAAAAATAGCCACAAGAAAGCAAGTAAAGGAATGATGCACAATGGATGAAGGAGTAACCCCTGAACTAGAGCTTTTGTGGAGATCTGGGACTACACTATCACTAAATCTGATCTGAAGTAGGTTTAATCCAGGTTAATATTAAACAACATCTGAACCAGGTCAAAACCAGGTCTAAATCTATGCTACAAACTAGAACTAAAAGCGGTTCCATCATGACTTCCCCAGAAGCAACACTGAGGCACTACATCCTTGCCTTTGGGTCTTTACCTACACCATGTTTGTTCACTATTATCAAAGTGCTGTTAACTGCCCTGTCTTCTATTTAAGTGTCCTACTGTATGGGCATGTCGTCCTTATTATGCGTCTTCTTGTCTGCTAACATATGCGTAGCCACATGTCTTTGCCTTCTCCGAGAGTACGCAGGTAATTCGACAGGATTATCAGTTGCTCTTCTCTCTCTTCCAGTTCCCCCCATGCTGTAGTCGAGTCACCCTGGGAACCTCTGCAGTGCATGACCTGAATCTCAATGAGGCCCGGCTCCCACTGACCTCCCTGTCCTCCCCTTCCCTTACTGTGTACACTGGCATATGCACACATGCAGAAAACCAACCAGCCTAGCTCTGCATTAAACAAAACAGCTCCACTCTCATAATTGCCACTTTATTAGATAGAGCTTTTTTATCTTATGCCTATCACTAAGCAACCAGTCAATAGAATAATCCATGCACGTAAGTTCAAACTAAATAAAGAAAGAAGAAATAGGATAGGTTGCTTGCTGTGGATGTTGGTATGTATTTCAGAAATGGATGATCTACTTGAATATTCACACACATCATGTCAAGCGTTTGCAGAAAATGGTTTGAAAAGCAGTATTATTCAGAGAGCGGCAAGTGAGTGGGGAAAAAGGACTAAGATGATAAACAGACAACATTAACTTGGATAACCACTCATTACATTCATTACATTACAAGTCACTGATCAAATCTCTGAACTTTCAATATGACAAAGCATGAAGCAGGTGGGCCACAGCAGCAGAAGAACACACTGGGTACCACTATATTAAGTACCAAGACTGTCTAATAAAGTGGCCAGTCTGTATATATTCTATTAAACATTTTATTTAGGCATAAGGATTTTTAGATAATCGCTAGTCCATTAAATTGATGTATGATGCAATAAAGTGAGTGGGACTGGAATAAGGTATTTCCTGAGCTGATGCAACTGGTGCAATAAAAAGTGCACTGCAGTAGAGCTACGGTAAGCACTTAATTGAAAACTGGAATACTAATTTAGATGCCAACTCTATTACAAGATGCATTTAAAGGATGTCTGCCCCCGTCAAGGCACGACACTTCTTCCCTGTATATTGGATCTTCCCTGTATGGTATCTTGCTTTTATTGGAGCATATCTTTTAAAGTAACATACAGGATTTTAGTATTTCTTTCAAATTTCTTCTTTTTCTATTTATCCAGAAGTCAAAAGTCAGTAAGATTTGATATTGCTTTGAAATTCAACACTTACATAACACTATATCCTGGGCTTAAGCTTGTTTATGTCTGCTCCTCTGATAAGATCTGGCGATAACTAGGATCCGAAAAACTGAACCTTTTATTGCTTATTTCTTCCTTTAAAATGCCCTGGCTCTTTCATCACCGAATTTAATCAGCTTCCCTGCAATGTTGCTGAATGTCAAGGCCAAAGCATCTCCAACTGTGAAAAGGCTGTGCTGTTATCTGTCAAAGGGACCATAGAACAGCATGAGCCGCCATTGTGACATGACCCCTGCCTCAAGAAAAACATAAATCAAATGTTTAAAGTCTTTCCTATTAGGGCTGTGCAATATATCTCAGAAGTATTGTTGTCGGCACACACTATAACCTATCTATGTCAGAATAAAAAAATTTATTGCCATAAAATATAACAAAAGGAAATTGTTATCATTATTAATATAAATGTCCAATCCAGTAGTTTTGTGGTCATATTGCTTTAAACTAGTCTTGATTCAGTCCTCCGTTAAGTCTTGGTTTAGTGCTGGTTTAGACCTGGCTTAGTCTTGTTTTGGTCCCAGTCTGGGGCTGGTTTAGTTTGGTTTATTTTAGATTTTGACTTACACATAGTTGTTATGTTGAAGTTACTATGTCAAAGAAAAGAAAAATACGCAAATATTGCCAGTCGTCATTATCGAAAGACTTAAAAACCTAGTTACTCCATATTGCATTTTCCACCAAATATCATGCAGCACTACTTGGATTTCTTTGTTCTTTGCCTCAATATTTTTGCAGTTTATTTGCCAGCTCACTCTCCCTTCCCTTAGGTGCAGTTTTGGTGGGCACTAGTGCATTGTGAACGAACTGAACTATGCCAGCAACTCCTCCAGGGAAACAGTAGCGGGAACACTATGGTTTAATGTCCAACCGTGTACCTGTTTTATTTGGCTGGGGCACTAACAAGAGGTAGGTCACGTAGGGGGTGGGTGCTGCACTGTATAGTATAACTGATTCTGCCCTGGAGAGGACAGAGGAGCAGACGTGTGTGCAGACATTGCTGTCATCTTTATTTAGGCTTTTGCTGTGAGCCGAGGCATAGTGGGGTCAGTGTAGCGACGCAAGCTTGCTAGCATTCATCCACATGTAAATAGTAGTAGCATCCCAGGAGCCAGTGCTGAAGCCTAATGAGCCTAGAAAGATGCCTTCTGAAGTAATCCAAGCAACTGAATTGTCACACATGCTGCCGTCTATGTGGTTATGCTAGGTGTAGCTACTGTAGGAAATCAATCAGTTAATTTTGATTTAGTTTATTTTAGAACGAGTTTTGTTTCAGGTTTGGTTATCTAGAGGGTTAGTTTAGGTCTTGCGCCATTCCTTTGTTTTGTACTGGGTTAGTCCTGGTTTAGTTCTAATTTAGGCTCATACTTTCATGGGAGAAGCACCACTTAAGTTTTTAGCAAAGCGTATTGTCTTTTTTTTAGCATCCTAAGCTTGCTAACACTCATACACATGTAAACAATAGCATCCCAGGAGCAATGTTGAAGGCTAATGAACCTCGAAAGATGCCTTCAGAAGAAATCCAAGCAGCCAAATCTCCACGCACGCTAACACTTGGGAACTGGCCACTCAAACTCCATAGATTTTATAGATCGTAAAAGGGAAGCGGTGACATTTTCTTGGCCTTTTGCATGATGAAAGAATGTCATCTGCTGAACTAGACATTGCATAAGGCTCCTATCTTTTTCCTGTGTATAGGACCATATGATGCATGCAGAGTGAATGGAAAAGAGATGTTTCATGTCAGGAATAACAACCCCTTGGATATTTTTTTTAATCTTCCACCTGAACCAAAAGAGGGAGTGGCTATAACTTGGAAAAAGAGCAATTTCAGGGTTCACAGAGGTGCTTGGAATTTTTACATATTTTGACATGTTTGGAAGGGACAGTACATTGGAACATACATAGGAAGAAATTGTTTTTATGTAGACTGGTGTGTTGGCTGGTTAGTGTGTGGCTTGTTTTGTTAGCACAGGATTTTTATTAAATTTCAGGGAAGGTCATTAAGGTGCCAAATGAGAAACGCACCATCTGGACCCAAGAATATGTTCAAAGGACTCTCAAACATTGTGAACTATTCCAGCTGCTACAATGATATAGCCTACTCAAGTCACAAGACTTTAGTAAAGGAACAATGTGTTAGCTTTTAGTGTGTGTCTCTGTTTTCCGGATTTGAGATGAGTTTTCTTCCATGTCTGTGTTTCCATCAATTGAGCATTGATCCTTGAAAGAGAAGCTTTCTGGTTAGATTGCAGATTTAGGCACTGCATATTTACAGTTACCAGACAGGACTGATGTCTTGGTGATTTTTTGTTTGTTTTTTGCTTTACTGTAACCAGAGGCACCTAGATAGACACGTTTGTACAAGAAAGAAGAAAGAAAAAGAGAATCTGGTTAAAAATGAACACATAGGTTGAACCTTGAACTAGGTCTAGTAATTCCCTGATTTTAGTTGTGGTCTACACTCTATCATTGAAAATATATGTCTAAATATAGACATTTACTTTGAAAACTTAGTCTAGAAATGCTTTGTTCAGTTTGGTGGAACAAGTTTGAATGTACCTTGACCTCCATTGCTTATGAACCTCTATATATGGTTGGTGTCGCATGCTGTACTAACTGTGAAGCCAAAATTGAGACACATTTGTTATTTCAGTTTTAGCTAGATGTCAACAAAAGATATGTCTCACAACCTATTTTTTCTTCTGAGTACCATTGTGTCTTAGAAATCCTAACAATAGCTTTAGCCTTAATGTCTATACTAAATCTGGTTCACATTTAGACAATAAAAATGCTTGACCAAACACCTTAATTGTCCCACAATAAAATGCTGTACAGTGTCCTCTGCGTGCCTGCCTCTTGCCCATGGTCAATCTTAACTGCTTGTACTTCATTAACTACAGTGATCTTATTGTGCCGGTCACTGCAGTGGTGTCAAATTGCCACACCACAAGTCCACTCGGCAACAGCTGCATTTAATCAAGTACTGGCCCGACTATAATCATACGGACTTACCATCTCTGCCAGGCTCTTGGTCAGACAGTAGTGTATTCACATCTCTTTCTCTAGGTCCCCTTTTGAGCCTAGTGTACTAACCTGCACAGGGCAGTTTAGCCACTACAGTGTCTATAAAGCATCTAGGGCTGCAAAATCTAAGCAAAAAAATGCAGAAGACTGCAGTGTTTTTATGGCACATGAAAACTTGAAAAATAAAATAACTTGGATCAAGCCAGAAGGACACTGAAATTTATTCAGGACTAGACTGGGACTAAAACTAAACTAGAACAGCAAGGCTAATCCAGGCTTAAGCTTAACTAGAACTCATATGTCAGTACTGAAACAGGATTGAACCATGAATTAAGCAGGATAAAGCCCAAACTAACTGATTTATTTTAGACTAAACCAGGAAAACTGGGGACTAACTCTTTCAAATTTTAAATCATTTTATTTTGTCACATCTTCTATAAGGCTCTAGTAGGGTCACTTTTTTTTTAACTAATTAGTGATTTTGGTCTCAGATATAGACCACAACAAAAATATTGCATTTGCTCATATTGCAATAAAATATATTGGACAGTTATTTCCGAGTTAGAGTTTATTGTAGATTTGTTACAGGATGGAAGCAGTTTCTCATTGTTTTATCCACCCTTATATCCACCCTTATATCTCAATTGGCTCGTGACCCTTTTCCCCACAGCCGTTTTGTGGATTCCCTCATCAAAGCCTGGGCCATATGGAAACAGCTGGTTGTCTGTAGTAGTGTGCCCTGAGCTCTGTGAGAAGCAGCCCATAGAGACACTAGTGAAGGGAAGGACACGGAGAGGAAGATTATGCATTGTAGAAGTGTAAACCCTTTCACTAATCTGCTTGTGATAGGAGGAAAGAAAGGCATTGTTTGTGCTGCTCTTTGAAATACAGCACCATGCAAATGCTGGAGGAAAGCTAGAAGGCAGGCAGCCAAATAGCTTTAAAGAAATATGCAATTTTTTGTTTATTTTGTTTTGTTTGTATTTAAATCCAAACATGTGACCCCTTTTTGACTGCTCAGAACTTTTTGTTTCCTCATACTAATGTTACAGAATGTTGAGATTAGGTTTGTGGAGCTCAATTAGGTGAAGCTAGTTACTAAATGGAAGCCATTTTCTTGCTCACGTTGTATTCTGTGATACTCAACACACACCAAACATTTAAAAAAACATTGCTAAGTGACTTAATTTCTTACTTAAACATTTGCACAGTGCTACCTTTCATATCAGTAATATCTTGTCTAGTGATGCACCGATCCAGCTTTTTCAGTCCCGATACCAATCCTGATATTTGGGCTTTGTGGATCGGTCGATAATCGATATCCACCGATACTAATGCAAAAACTAAAGGCATGGTATTATCAAAAAATATTAAACCAAACTATAATAGAACTAGAACCAGATTATTCTAAAACTTTTGTCATTTTTGAGTTACAGTACAATATAATGTCATTTGCCACTTTATTTATCTGCTCATAATTGGGGAAAAGTATAATAAATGGTATCGGTTTCAGTATCGGCTACATTAACCGATCCACCGATCCAGTTTTTGGGCCTGGATCTATACCGATACCGATACTGGATCGGATATCGGTGCATCCCTAATCTTGTCACATGCAGGGGGTGGGCATACAGTATGCAGCTGATGTGTGTCTGATGTGATAGAGCACTGTGTCTCCTCAGGGTGTCTATGGCAGCACAGTCTGTCTTCCTGGAAATCCCTGACATTTATTTGACCTTAAATAGGATGATCTCTGTGTGCTTTTGTGTGCCTTTGTGTGCGTTAGATGCAGTAACACAATCTTGCAGTGTTTACTCCGGTGAGGAGAACTACTGGTTATCTCATGTCCACACAGTCCCTATACCTAAAAACCGTTTGACAGCCGACAGAGCATTGCAGGCCACAGTGCATGCAGCGAGGTGGAGGGGTATGAAGGGGGGGTGGGAGACTAGGGGCAGCAGTGTCGTTTCTTTGGGCGACGTTAACCAGCACAGGGTTTGACAGGTCTACTAAGAACAGCATGCCTTTGTTTATGCCTGCTCTTTGGGATTTCACATTGTGTCACTGGGGTTTCCCTATAGAAATGATTGCTTATTGGAAAGAGCAAAGGCATTTAAAACTAATATGTGTGAACAATCGTTGTGTAATAATATTTTGCTATTTCCGTACATGGAAAATCAATCTATCTTTTTTCCTTTACAGCAAAAAGCTTCAGGAAAAATGCTGTTGGACCTGGTGTGTTCTCATATGAACCTCATTGAGGGGGACTATTTTGGCCTGGAGTTTCAAAATCATCAGAAAATGATGGTATGTTTGACTAATATATAATATAGAATATATAATTAATAGTAAATTAATAGTCCATAAACCTGATCAAAATAAGTAATATATTTTTTGTGTATTTTTTTTTAACCCAGGTTTGGTTAGATCACATTAAGCCTATCATCAAGCAGCTCAGACGTAAGTACACCAGAAAACTAGCTTTGTTTTGTTATATACTAGATACGCATTTATTTCACTTTAATAGAAATACTATTTTATGTTTTTAATACACAGGGCCGAAGCACACTACCCTAAGATTTGCTGTGAAGTTCTTTCCTCCTGACCACACTCAGCTTCTAGAGGAGTTGACAAGGTGAGCTCAAATCCATAGCTTATACGCTTCTTCCCTAAGCTCTATAATATGCTTTTAATATGTTTTCCAATCGAATGAGTAAACAGGCTTTTACACACACTTTGTTGATGTAAATGACGAGATGTGGCAAAGAGCTATTGAAGACACATAAATGAAACATGTGCACTAGTTCCCGGAGGATTGCCTTTTTCTCCAAAGCTATGCAGTTCACATGCCATGTTTCTCACTGAGCCCTCCAGAGATTAGAATGAGTTAATGATTTTCTGGTTTGCTCATGAACCACGCTCATTAAAAGCCATGTTTGTACAATCAGGCTCGAAAAGTAATATGCTACAGAAAGTGATGTCCTTATGTCTAATATACAATGTACTGTGCAAATGATTCAGTCAAGTGTTACATAGAAGAAACAGTTGCTTTTAAAATCATCACCGTTAGTGCTTGAGTAAGTGGGCAAAACAGTATCCATTTTAAGTGTGGATCTGGGCCATTGTTTTAGGATTTTTCACAAATCTAAAGTCCATTGCATTGGCTTCTATTTAGTGGTTATCTTCACCTGCTTTAGTGCAGCATCAGTGAGTCTGCTTGGACCTCAGGAAAAGACAGAAAGATGTGAGCAGCCTGAAGAAATGGTCTATAAAGTATGTCCTTCAACAATGTATACAAGCAGAGAGGACTTTTGAAGGCGAAGTGTGGTCACATGAACAGATTTAGTTGTTTCTTTTAAATACTCATTTTGCATTTTGTAAATTGTTGAAAACAAACTACATACATTGAAAGCAATTTACTTCAAATCTGTTAAGAATCATGCACACACTGGGCAGTGTTTTTGAATGTCTGTTTCTTCTTTGTAGATATTTGTTTGCCCTCCAGATCAAGCAGGATCTTTCTTGTGGGCGTCTGACGTGCAACGACACCAGCGCTGCACTCTTGGTCTCCCATATTATCCAATGTAAGTCTGTATTTAGCACAAAGTAACAGCACATCAGACATTATTCCTTTCACTCATCATCAAACATCTCCATACAGCCCACAGCGCACCATAGCAAATCGATCATCCTTATGTTGCCATGGATACCTTTTGATCACTAGCCTAAAGAGAATGAGCACACATTATGACACATTTCCCGAATAAAAATGAATATGTTTTATAACCTGACATTTCAGAGCTTTTGGGTGTAAAACTGATGCCATGCTGATCATTCATTATAGGGAGAAAGAATGACTGTTGTGTGTACTGGGAGCTTTATTAGGTAGAACTTGTACATGATTAGCTGGCTCCAAATATTGTTGTATCTGTTGTAGCCCACCAGTGTTATTTTTGTCATAAAGTATTTTTGCCTCCTAATATTCCCTGTCTACTATCGGAAATTTGTCTTTATTTGGAGTGATTGGGATTATAGTCTGGATGTAGGATTCTTTCAAAGAAAATCCACTTCTCTTAGACCTGCTCTTTCACCCCTCCTGATACTGATCCCCTGATGATTAAAGTACAAATATGTACACTACAAGGCACTAGGAGAGTGCAGACCTCCACCAAGACAGCTCAAAAAAGTAGGAAAAGTCAGTATTTGTACCCACAAGCTGATAAATAGTCCTACTTACAAAAGTGTCCAGTAACCCAATTTTAAGTGAAAGTCATTTTACAACTTTATTTTCAAAATGGCACCAGATTTCCACTAAAATTGCTGTAACGTCATAACTCTTTCCTTCATTTCTCCTTCTTTCCAGCTGAGATTGGGGACTTCGAGGAGAGTCAGTGCCGGTCACACCTCCTCAACAACTCCTACATCCCGGACCAAATGCCCCTAATCGACAAGATCATGGAGTTTCACTCAAAGCATATGTGAGTTAATGATGTGGAAGTTCTGTAATCTTGATCAAAGACTGTGTACAAGCAGAACAATTTTTTGTGGCTTACATCATCAGGTCAGTGAAACCGTGACGGGGCACAAATTGTTCTCTTCATGCGTGAACAGGAAAGGCTCAAGTCTCTCCTGCGGGGAAGTTTTACTGTAGTTGGGAATGGGATATTTAGGGCTGTGATATGAGGGCTGCCACTGGATGAATGACTTCTTTCTTTTTCAGTCATATCAACAGTGGAACACTGGGGTTTTGAAGAGGCCCGATGTTCACTTTTAACAATAAAAACTATATGAACCCTTCCACTAATGACATATTTAGATAAGCTTCACATGCACTTGGTTGAACTCAAATCATTAACTATGAGCACTGAATGAACATAAAATTAAATTTAGCTTTTAGCCTAAATGCTATGTTAAATATTTATTGTTCCATTAAATTAAACATCGGTGCACTTGATGTTTTCTAAGGGGCTCTTATATTACATAGTCAATGTAGTTGGTTTGTGGCTAAAATTCCTATTGCACTATTCTTTAGCCATTAACATTTTGGTCACTGGCCTGAGTGGCTAGTATTTTTCACCTAGACCTAAGACCTAAGATTTTTATGAGCCACAATTGTTTTTCTTGTGTAGTATATGTGATTAGCTGAACAGTATGATTGCACTAAAATCCAACAGGACAAATTGTCTAAATGTTTTCCGTGTCATAAATCTACCAGGATTTGTTTTGTTGGCTAGTGCTAATGTCAAGCCTAGCCCACAAGAATTATGTTTAAAAAGTTTACCTCACTGTATCCTCCTGTATCCAGTTGCGTCAGATGTACTGGTAGCTCTTTATTTGAAGGTGCCTCTTTCTACATTCCTGTGCAGCGAACTCTGTCATTGAGCTTCTTTATCCACTTTTCCTATTATATGATGGTTGCTATGCTTTCAGAAGTGTATTACTGGAAATGGTCCATATCTCCTCCCACAGTTTTACTTCTAAAGCTCTTGCATCGCTTCACAACTGTTGAACAGCAGCCAGAATTTACCTGCTCTAGCCGTATTGCTTACACCGCTATGTTAGCCAGTGTTTAAGATGGACACGCACATTCCCTTTAGGTATTACTCCCTCCCTTAAGGCACTGTTAGCTTTGCTGATAAGTGTAGTTGTTTCTGGCTAGATGCCATCCTAAGTTAAATCTCCTGAACTGCACAGAGGAAACAGGAAGGCTTATCACATCTCACAAATTTAGCATGCCTAAACGTTTGTTAACATTTCTAGCTTTTCATAGTATTTTCTCACTTCAGAATCTGCAATAAGAAGCACAAGAACCTTAATCCAGTAGAGGATGATTATGTAGTAGTATTTTTGTTTACTGGTCTTGCTTATAAATCTATAGATTTAGTTCACATGAGCTTTGTTAGAATATGTTGAGTTTCCCTTCTTAATGAAATTGTAAAAAAAATGCTGTATTGTGCTGGATATAAAAGTGAATCTCGTCAGGTAGGTTGTGTGGCAATAAAATCTGTATGCAAGACACCAAATGATTCACTAAAGCAAGCAGCCTACAGGATTTTTGTATATTTATTAATTCATTTTTGTTTTTTATTTTGTGTTTTTAGAGGTCAAACACCAGCAGAATCGGACTATCATTTACTAGAAGTGGCACGCAGATTGGAAATGTACGGGATCCGTCTTCACCCAGCCAAGGATCGTGAAGGAACTAGGTTGAGTCTATCAGTGGCACACACAGGCGTCCTGGTCTTTCAGGTTAGTTCTGCTCATGGCAAGAATACTATATATGTCAGGGAGAGTGCTTATAATAAGTTTTAATATTTAAGAAAAACAAGTTATCATTTTATGCATTTCTTTTTAAAGAATTAAACATAACCGCTTTTCATTTTAGGGACACACCAAGATCAACGCCTTCAACTGGGCTAAAGTGCGTAAACTGAGCTTCAAGAGGAAACGGTTTCTTATCAAACTACGGCCAGACCTAAATGTATGCCATAATGTAGGATATAAAACTATATAGTTGGTGAATAAATTGTATTCAAAGTTATGTTTACTCCAGCAGAGCTCATATCAGGACACACTGGAGTTTCTAATGGCCAGCCGAGACTGCTGTAAAGTCTTCTGGAAGATCTGCGTCGAGTACCATGCCTTTTTCCGCCTTTTTGAGGAGCCCAAACCCAAGCCTAAGCCAGTGTTGTTTTCACGAGGGTCATCCTTTCGATTCAGGTAACATCCGAGACCTGACAATAATGCTGCTGTACTGTATAAACTAAAGGATATACATTTTGACTGAAGAAGCTCTTTTCTATTTCAACCACTTTAGACCTGACTTTGAAAGGATTTGCTTAAAAATTACCCTATATGCTGTCAATTATGTACTTATATGCATTAAGGAAAAAATAGTTCACCCTGCAACCAGAGGGTACTTGGTTCGAATCCCCACCCTAGTTACCAACGCCAGGAGGTTATGTGATCGCCGCCGTGTGTGCGTGCGTGTCTGTGATCAAGATAACGCAAAAACTACTGCACGGATTTGGATGAAACTTTCAGGGAAGGTCAGGACTGGTTTAAGGAAGAAGTGATTAAAATTGGGTACATATGCGATGAATATTAATTAAGTTATTAATTAATTAAGCAAAAACTTTTAAATGCCATAACTGAAACAGTTTTTGCCAGATCTACTTCTAACTTTCTGGGCAGTTACATATGATGAAGACGCTGAAATATGTAGACTTTGGTACCTGTATGATAAATAATAATTGATTAATT
>JAVQKG010153796.1:0-19395 GCA_036025885.1 Hypseleotris bucephala | reverse complement strand
TTGAATAATATTTAGTTTTTGAATAATTGTGTCTATAATCTGTAAATGTATTTATTTTACCTGATAAAAGACCAACCACAATTGTTGATCAGATACTGAATCTGACACTAAGCAAATCTTCTCAATCAATTCTTAGTGCTATACGTGCCACATGGCTAACCATCTACATGTTATGACCCATGGCTTTTTTTATTCCATATTAGCTGATAAAGGGGTGAAGTGCATCCACTTAGATTAAAAACTGTTATTGACCACAGACTCACATCTATGTGCAACATATTACTGCAACCTACCAACTTTCAGCTATTGGAACAAATCTATTTAAATCTATTTAGAGGTTTTTATGCATTTCAATGTAAGCAGTTTTAGTTGTAAATGAATAATTTGGTTTTGATTCATGATTCATGTAAATGCACTGATGGCCACAGAAGATAAATCCTTGGAAATATTCATAGTGTCAGCGATGAAAGGACGGGGCTCTTTAAAATATCAAAAGGCAGATCAGGAGGCCTCGACTGCTCCTTGTGACTGATAAACAGAAGAGTGAGCTGCTGGATTAGCTGCTGCAGGCCTCCCCTCCCTCTCTTTTCTTTCCTGTGGAGGACTAGACTGTTGACTGGCCTTGGTGTGTGTGTGTGAGTGTGTGTTACCTTGTCTGGCACCAGCTTAGTCTCCAGGAGGCCATTGTGTTTCGAAAGCTCGGGCCACAGCCGATTTCTGGTGCTGAAGGAAACTTTATTATATTTGTTCATTTAACAAAGGATTTTTAAATAATTGAACACATGCAATTTTCACCTGCCGCTTTGTTAACTGGCTTCTTGTTCATAATTGGGACAAATGCAATTGAAAAGCAAGGGCGCTAAGCCTTGAACTGTAATTCTTCAAATGACAAATGTTTAACCATTTAGAGAAAGCAAGATAAAACACACAATGTCATCTTTTTTTTTTTTTTTTTTTAGAAACTGCATTTATTAAGTGTCATTCACAAAACCACACATTCTGAAACAGTGAACCAAGGTAACATGTAAATACAATTGTTGCAGCAGATAGACAATTGTATACAGTTACAAAAAAGGCTATATTTGTGAACACTTATATTTGAATAAAAACTGATGATAACTAAAACAGATTGCCACAAGTGGAATATTTGATCATTAAAAATATGATATGACCCACTAATGAGCCATTTCCAACAGATAACTCAACAACAAACATCTGCTAAATGAGAGTGTTTTGTGTTTTTGTAGTTTCTAGCTGTAACATCTTTTTGACCATCACTAGGTTTACATACAGGTTGAAAAAAAAATATTATCTTGTCCAAATGGCAGAGGTCTCCAATGTATTGGTTGTTGCAGAAATTATTCTAGCATTTTTACATGTGTAGTGTGCGATTAAGTTAGGAATTGCAAACATTAGCACTCACAAAACAAGCTAATCTTTCACAGATTTGTCCAATAATTTTGTACTTATTTATGGTTAAAATCTTGACTGTTTTAGCTTTAGATATGTTTAGCATTTCTCAGAATTTTTCCAGTTCACCTGAACTGAATTAACATGTATTCATATTTAATAAAACTAGTAACTACCAAAACTACATGAATGCACCAGCAGTGGGAAAACTAAACTCTGCATGTAAACATAGTGAGTATCTCTTGAGTTACTAACAAAAGAAAATTCAGCCAGTTATATTTGTCAGATGATTTTTCTGTAACGGTACTATAAGGTCACAGTGAGATGTGAAAAGTGTCATGCAGCACTAATAGTCTAGTGAGCACTTCATACAACACACTGATGTGACGTCACACCAGATTGCAGGCCCAGTGGAAAGAAAGAAAAAAGGCAAATCCAAGTGTCACAGTTAACAGCGGTGTCAAAACATCACTGTCTTTAACTAAACAGTGACCACGGCACAGTTAGGACTGATACAGAAATGTGTTCAGCAAAAAGATATTCATACAGTCATGCATACATTTTTTTTTGCATTTGATTCTTCACAGCAGTAAAAGCAACAGTAAAACTAACTTGCACACTATAAGAACACATCAGTCTTTATTTGTGTAAATGTCAGTCGCCATGACAGACTGCATAGCTTTTTGGCTGGTAATAAACTCAGCAAAAATCACAGTGAAAGATGGAGCCACCTTACTCTGTGTGATATTGTATCACTAAAGGGTACTAAAAGACCCACTAACAGAACAGCAAAACACCTGAGTTTATATGTGGACTGATTGACGAAGTTAAGCTTGGTGAAAGAAAAAAAAACAGTGATATATTAAAGATGTGTATATTTTTGCACAGTATCTGATGTACACAGCACTCTCGGACAGGGGTGCCAGAAAAAGTTAGTGCCACAAATCCTTTCCTTCATATGAAATGCCTTCATTTTTCTAGTTAGCAAGCTGCGACTTCTTTCTTAAGTAAAATAACCTAGGTAAAAACATTATTTTAAAATACTAATGAATAAATGTTTAATGCCAGAACCTTATGTTGGACTCACAAGAAGATAACACGTGGAATAAATACATCAAAATGTGTTAATGCAACCTGTATGTAATGTAAAAGTTCTCAAATATGACTTCAGTCTTTGACTTAAGTTGATAAACCCAAAACTAAAATATTTTAAATGTCAGGTGTGAAATGGCTCAGGTGTGAAATGTTTATGGCAAATGAATGCAACATGTTTGTTAATAAATATGCAGTGTTATATGTTTAACCTGGCACTTATTTATGGCAATGCTCCCCAACTTGTCTTGTTTACTAAGGTTAAACTGTAAGTAAATTAACAACTGACATGAAAAAACAAATGCCTTTGTGAAAACACACTTTACTTGAAGTAGCTGACAGTTTGGGGTCCTTTGGTCAAGGTTATGAGAAGGGGGTAGTGGATGTTCTCATCATATGCTTCTTTCCCCTCTTTCAACATCTGAAATCAACCAGAAAAACAACACCAAACACAAGATTAAAAGTAGTACCGGTTACTTCTCCCCCTTGCAAGTTATTAGCACAATTACTACATCTTTTTTGCTCTCCGTGTAGAACTATTTAAACAGCGGCTGACTTTCTTGTGCTGCCCAGTCCGTGCCCTCTTTTAAGCATGGTTGGAAGTTTGGGCAAAGCAGCTAATCAGCTCATGAAGTGTCTGGCCAAATGATGAGAGACTTGTGAAAGTGAGTTCAGTATGTCCGTCTGTCTGTGTGCATGTGATTATATGTGAAGAGACTGGGACGGAGGGAGCACTGTGTGAAAAAGGTTTCTCCATAACAAGCACAAACTCAGACTGACCCCAGATTTCCAGCCCGAAGGTTAAATGAGTACTGTCAGCCAGCGGCACTACTAAATAGGATTGACTGCTGCAAGTTCAGTCACACTTTGGGGGAAATGAAGGAGATACTATTTGGACAGCTGGGTCTATTTTCCTAACAGAAAATTGCCAATTAATTTTTAAAATATAAAGTTGATTGATACCACAGAGAATGTGGCTTAGTGCACATTAACAATTCTAAGTTAATGCATAAGTTCACAAAAATGTCATAGCTCTAATATTATAGAGCAGAAATTTTCAATCCTTCACTTACTTTTAGGCTAGACTAGAAGTACATACAGAATTGTAATGTTTATGTATGCACTTAGTAGTATTTTTGGTTTAGAGTGTGGGTGATTCCCTGGTACTGAAATGGATATTAAGATGATTAAAAGCCATATACTGTAAAACCCAATTGTGCATTAATAATTATGGCATGAATCAGTTGTTGATTCATTAACTTGCTCTGGGACTTTCAGGAGCTTTTAGCTATAGACTCTAACTGTAACCCAAAGTTCAATAGACATCGAGTATATGGTCATGCCTACAGTAATGGTTGGTTAAGAAGCACATTAACAATCTAGAAAATGTGCAAAAATTACTTGTTTACTAGGTACCACATTTATCCCCACATTACAGACCTCTCCATCTAAACTCTCAGAATACATTTTTGCTTCAAACAAACTCAAGTTGCGTTCCCCTCTCTCCCTCGCCCTTCATGTGCGTTATCTCTCCCAAGCCATCCCTCCAGGCATTGGCCTATAGTTGAACCTATGACCCCCCTAAGAGAACGAGCGAGGCCAGCCTAAAGGAGGGGGGCCGGCTGGGGGTGCAAGTTGCAGCTGCACAGGCCCCTCTGCTCCAAAGCCTGCCATGAGGTGCGCAGACAGCATTCACATTCAAATCCTACCAGGCGGAAGGAGCAAGGAAGCGACGGGATGGAGGGAAAAAAAATATAGGGGAAGAAGAAGAAGTAAGCGGGTGGGGGCTTTAACACGGTGAGGGCTGAGAGCTCGCAGAGGTGAAAAGTTTAACAAGGAAAGCTGTTCCTCCTGATCGCAGGCTGCCTAATCAGCTTCATGGGTGGCTGGCTAAATCGGCTCTCAACCCGACCCCCCGCCCCACTGCCCTGCAATCTTTTCTTCTTTCCCCTCTTGCCAAGGTGCAAGTCATTTATTTTATTGCCACTTTTCGTGCTGGCTTCTGTCTCCTTGTATTTCTTTTTCCATTTTTTTTTCTGTGCCGTTCATTTCGCTCGTGCACTTAAGAGCGGTCCGTGGAGAAAGTGAACAAGGTAGAAAATGAGCAAGTGGTGGGGTTTGAGACGAGGGAGGGATGGATGAACCGAATGTCTGGGGTCTCTCTCGGCAGGATTAGGAAACAGAGAATCTGGGATTGACTGGATGGAGCGACAAGGAGAGGAAGGGATAGACGGACAGGCTTGAATAAATAGAGAAGTGGGTCGTGGTGTTGGAAATGGGAAGATAGAGAAGGAGTTGAGGAGGGGGACCGAGGTACGAAGCAGGGAGGTGCACATTCAGGCCTGTATTTATGCAGCAGATCTCCATACACACACTTCCTTATGCCCCTGTGTATTTGCGTTTGAGAGAAAATTAAAATTCATGACTCTCTCTTCACAACCATTTGAGTAACAAGATTAAGATGGTGGGTTAGAAAATAGCACTGGCATTATCAGGCTGCTTGCAGTCCCTCCAGCTGCTTGCCTCTCTATTCCACAACAGTGGGGATAAGAGGATAACGTGCTAGCCCTGTCTGCCCATCCCAGCACACGCTGCTTACACACACGGTAACACACACACACACACACACACTCCAGGTTAGAGCAGCACGTTGGGCCAGACTGCAGCCGGTACTCCCTCGAGTGTGCTTGTGTCAAAGGCTAAAAGTGTGGCTTTGGAAAATGACAGAGGAAGGACAAAAACAATCATTGCTACTCCTTCATAAAAATGCACAAATCACTTAATCAAGTGTTACTGTAGATTATACAGTAAAAATACTGTATATTGTATTGAAGAAATTCATATTTGTGTAAAAATACTGCAAGGCATTTAAACTACATTATTATAATATACAACAATATAGCCTAAGATACAAGATAGTACTATACAGTCCATAAACAAACCACAGACACAGTTGAGTGGTTACACTCAACTTATTTTCACTGAAATAAATCCATTAACACAACCACAGTATAATGTGGGAATTTATATGACTTTTCTTCTTCTTGCTAAATATACAGTGAGAAGTAAAAACAATAGCTTTAACTGTACTGTACTGTACTATGTAACCAATATTTAAATAAACCCAAATCAATGCACACCCAATAAATCTAGATCAACACCTACTGTATACTGTATCTTGTTCAACCCGCTGATAGCAGATACAGACACGTAAGTGCAAATGAACAGCATTACATTGTGTGTGTGTGCGTGTGCGTGTGTGTGTGCGTGTGTGGTGGTAATCTATGTTCAGCAGTGATATCTTCATGAACCATTTCTGTGTAATGTGGAGCCAATATGCTGTGTGAGTGATGTCTGGGTTTGTGTGATCTGTGATGTAGGTGATGATGTGTGTGTTGGTCATACAGCCACACACACATACACTGTGGTTGTTCATCAAGAGATAAGCAGAAGAGACTTAATCACCGCCATGTGAGGGGGGCACTTTAACTTGCCCTCATATCCACACACACTACCTGACCCGGAGACACTCCAGGGAGCCCATATCAAAGAGAGCACTGCTCTTTTAGACCCCTGGATGTCAGAGTAAAGCAATAAATATATACAGTTAAGAGCCATTATATATTATGCTAATTCACAATTTCTGAGCTTTGAATGATGAAGAATCTTGATACAGCCTTCCATTATTTGCATTGATATTAAACTAACATTTTAAGTTATGTGCCATGCTATTCTACAATGAATGTGTGAGTCCAAGAAATTTTAAAAGCGTTTCAATAGCCTCATTTATTTTTGATCTTTTGTTTTTTGAATTTCACTTTTCACAACTAATAAGTTATAAAGCTAAAT
The DNA here is from genome assembly GCA_036025885.1 of Hypseleotris bucephala. Lineage (NCBI taxonomy): Eukaryota > Metazoa > Chordata > Actinopteri > Gobiiformes > Eleotridae > Hypseleotris > Hypseleotris bucephala. The sequence continues at coordinate 13,044 of JAVQKG010153796.1, read as the reverse complement.
TGCTAAAACATTGGTGGTAATTTTGGTAATTTGTCCAAACTGTTGAGGTGTTACTGTACTTGGCCTTGAGTCATAATCATTCATTATCACCATTTTATAAAACACAACCCAATTTTCCCAGCAACACAAGATATGGCATTAATGAATTCACTGTATGACATAAATTGAGGCAGTGTTTGTGGTATACCTTCAAGTGCATGTCCCAGACGTGATGGTCATACTGCAAGCATTGAGAGATGAACAGTCCAGCCCGCTGGGCCAGCTCACTGAAAAGAGCAAGAGTTTGACCTCTCTGTGGAGCAAAGACTAATGCTGTTCCCTGAAGAAAACATAGAAGCAGAATAAGATACACCTTTATTCTTTCATTGTAGACCACCATAGTGAATGTTTAAGGTAATAATACTCTTTTTTATGATTTTTAGAACAATATAAAAGATGCCTAATCAAAAAAAGGAAAGCTCTTCTAATCCAATGAGGCATTGAATGTACACACATAAATGTAGGTATATGGGAATGTTTGTGTGTGGCATAGCACATGCTGCATCACAGGAGCCTCACAAAGAGGATTACCAACAGGTTTAAAGTTTCTTTGAAATCCGGCAGCTTTTGGTTTAATTTCATATTTTGATCATGCTATTACTGTCTTAATTAAATGGACAGAAGTGGGATGAGTGTGTGTGTGTGTGTGTGGTAGATAGACAGTGGAACAACAAAAGCTCCAGGCACACTAAGCCAATGGAAACAGCAGGATGGCAGTGTGGCAGATGATTTTTCATCTGTATATGAAGCTCTAATACACCTCCTCTTCCATAAACACAAACAGGCTTTCTAGGCATACAAATCAGCTGATTAAGGGATTCACCATATGATCTACCTCTGTCAAAAACAACAAATTAGTGCCATTAAAAGAAGAATTAATTGCTTTGTTAATTGTTTAATCCGCTTAACAAAATATTAAATATTTGGCAGTGCTTGTTGTGGCAGTGTTCGTCTGATGGTCTGGTCTCAAATCATATTAGCCGAGGAATTATCTGTGCTGGATTAAACTCATGCAGACATGAGGTGAGACTTAACACACATGTACAACAATGGCCACATGTCAGGTCAGCTATATGACTACAACTGCTCATGCATTTACACTATAGACTAATGCAGGAAGTGAATACAGGAGGTCACAGGGTGGTTTGAGATAACTGAAAGTCAGCCTTAGCTCAGATAACTACTCGTTACATCAAGGTTGGTATCTTTGAACACATGGGTGTCAGTGCACTATTTTATAGGTACAAGGTTTGTGTGATGTGAATCTTAGCCATTCAGTCATTTATTTATATACATATTAAACTAAATAAATAATGTTCAACCAATCTGTAAAATTAGCTTGTTCCTGCCACTCCCTTCTCCTTCTTATAAGTAAAATTTCTGTCATTCTACTGTGTATAGTTAAACACAGCCTCTCTCCCCCTCTTTCACTCCGATGAATAGAAAATCTCAACCCTATCTCTTCCAGCCCCTTTTGCTTTTTTCCCCATTTGCTTTGGCTGTCACAGCGTGGGGTCTTATCGCGAGGCCAAAAGGGAGAAGTTCCCTTGGATTTATGATGAAGGGAAGCATGCAAGAGCGAGCCACAGATCAGAGCCGCACATTCAAGTCACTCATAATAAGCATTAAAGCATTACATGATATTAATCCTGTCCGCCTATTAAAGTGCATAGGCTTGTGGGGCAAGGCCTAATTATGATTGAGAAGGGAAGGGATAAGCGCACACATATAGAGTTAGCATAAACACTTACTTTGGGGTGCAGTAATCTCCTTATAGCATCAACCAAACTGGCTCTGTACTGGTCCAGGAACAAACTGTGGGGAAACGGGAGAGTCGGGTTAGAATGCATTCTTATGATGGCAGCTTCCGATAAAGCCTCAGCCTATTTATTTCTCTTTGTTTACAAATAAATCGACCAACAGAAAGAAGAAGGGAAAAAAACAATTTGCATGAGTAAGATGGTCTCTGTTCTGTTTACGTCTGAGTTTTGAGGAGTATTCACCTTAGCACAACGACGCAATGAGGAGAATGCAGAGCAAGAGTAAATCCAGCATCAAAGATAGCATCGGCCACAGTCAACAAGCACAAATTTACCTGAACAATTCAAAGAGCTGGGAAACAGGTGGAATTTAGGGGAATAAAAGACAAGTGGCAAGTAAGTGAGGACATAAAAAATAGCATATCTCCCTATAAAAGGATGGTCTTTATTGTATGGGTTCAATTTAACAAACCAAAATTAGTAATGATGCTTTTGGTTTGTGGAAACAGGAATACACATAGGCCGACAACCATTCACTTTCACATTCATTACTATGATTGACAACCAACACGTCTGGGCCATAGTACACAGAGGAGAACCCACAGTAACACGAGTTGGACACAATGCATCATGTCCATTTAGGTCTGTATGTGGCAGCTGGCTGAGAATCAAACTCACAACCTCCATGCAGACATTGCACAAATTATGTAGCAATTGCTTTCTTGCATTTAGTAATGCTTGATTGCTTGATGCTCAAAGATAACCGTCCCTAGGTCAAATTCAACTGATTAATTGTATTTTAACCTTCAAATGTGTGGCCTTAGATGTAGGTAACATTAAATGTGCAGTAGCTAAAGGGTATCCAAATAAATAAACACAATAACCGCTGCCAACAATAGGTTTTCAATAGGACAGAGATCCACACAAATCCTCAAAGTCTTTCAGCATCACCTCTAATCACTATGAACAAAGTAACACCTGTCTCTATGGCCGCAGCGGTACATTTCAATCCATTATGAAGCCAGTGTCCATGTGTGCACCTATTATCACAGATGAGAGTGCAGTAATTTGACTAAAACGCAACAATGCACTGCAGATTTGACATAATCCGCCACATTCGTCCAACTATCGGAGAGGCAATCTGCATGTAACTTTCCAATAGAGAACTCTGACCTACCCAAAATCCCCTGATCCTAGAGTAGCCTTTGCACTGAGCCTATACGCTGTGCATTTTGTGGGGCATGCATTAAATGTTTATTATTTTTGAAGGTTCGACAGAGGTGCGAGTTTGTTTAACTTGAAAGGTGAGAAGTTTGTGTTTGGTTTGTTGCAGATATTAGTAGATGGAAAAGTGGCTGGTGAAGCAAAACAAGGAAGTGGGCTAGTCGGGTGGAGCCCCAACACATTCAGACAATGACAGACGCGGGCCATAGGAAGGACAAGGTGTCATTGACGGGGCAACTGGTAAAGTCAGTGTAGCTTAAGTAATGACAAAATCTACTGTAATATTAATGTAAGCATTTTTTATTGAATAATCATTCAACTGAAACATTCAAATTTCAGCTATATTGTAAATATGTCACTTCAGCAGCAGACTAGATACAACCATTCAGCAATTATAGACCCTATAATTGACTGGCATGCCCTTTTAAGGTCACTTGCCGGGTGTCCCCAGACGTTCACAGCCCTATTGTCTCATCCTGACCCCTCCCGCCCAGGACGGCCCACTCAGTCCAGTGTGGGGCCGCTGGGTCAAAGTGCATGACGAAGTGTGTCTGCGAGCTAGTGTGTTAGCTATATTTGTCGGCTTACACATGTAGACTATGTGATCATACAGGATGTCATCAGGGCTGTCATGGCGTCAACAGAAGGTGTGGAAAAACATGACATCATCTGCCCAACCAGGCCTGAGAGAGAGCTACAATTCATTCATAATATTTAAGGAGACTAGTGAAAAGAACAATTTGTAATGCACAATTTGCGCGACAATCCAGATGACATAAGTCTTTTGTTATGGGCAAAACCTATAAACCTATAAGCAGAAGCCATTGAATTCTTTCTATTATCATGTTTTTTTTTTACAAAAAAAATCTCCAGGTCTCTCCAGAAATGGCACTACTACTTAATGTGTAGGGAAATGACTAAGGCACTTTAGACTGAAATAGAGGCTCAACCTTGTGACTAACTACTCAAAAAAACAACCCAACAACAGGCGAACTAAGGCTAAATTTAGCTCTTGTTAAGCACACTGGAGTAATTGAGTTAATCAGGATCCTCTTAAAAATAAGGTAATAACAATACAGTCAGAAGCACAACACTAATGGAACTAATGACAAAGAATGATACTCTTAAAATGTCAATTAAATAATACTGTAGGATAATATAATGTTCAACAATCTATACTATGTACACAACTGCACTAAAACATAAAAATACTTTACCAATTTACTCCGATACTCATCACATGATACTACACAAAGCATGAATAATAAACAATGCTATTTTATTTTTAATGCTTTCACACTAAACTGCTACATTTTCTCTTTGTCTTATTTCTACTTTTATCTTATTAGGTAGGCAAAGTGTTGAAAAGTACAACCCTCATACTTTAAATGCACTTAAATACCTGCTCTAATGGCCCCATCTACTCTTGAACGGAACAATTTACTATGCTATTCCAAAAATCCCTGTGTCTTCCTGCAGTCTCCTCCTGTCCTTTCCTCATCTCCTCACAGCGGTGGTTGCATTGCCAAAAGTAGGGGCTATAATTAATCCACACGGGAGCCGTGTTGTTGACCTTTTTGCAGGTGATCATCACAATGATGCACCGTTAATCGGTCAGCCATCGGTCTTCAACTGCCATCACCACAATTATTACACCCCTCCCGCACATACACACCCCAAAATATGGCAGTGGACTGGGGAATTGCGGTAGACCTTACAGCACTACAGTGACTAAATGCACATTTGCAATTTAAAGAAATGCACCATTAATCCCTGACATATTGTAAAGACATGTACCATCTGTCACTGCAGTGTACTGTACATAGTTTATAGGCTGTCATCTAAAAAGGCATTATCAATTAGCTTCCATCTCTAGCTCTTTCTCCATTTCTTGTATCTGACTATTACCAGTAATGACCGTGACATTATAATAATGATAACTGTGTTTTGCTAATGCCAATGCACTTAGCACACACACACAGACACACACACTAAAATGCTTCTGGTCAGTGTTTGTGATTGATGCCTCCAACATGCAGTGACAAGTGCTTATTCAAAGGCACATTTAATATTGTTTGTATGAAGATGACCTCTGCTATTTCAGGTTATCAGTTGTGTATCAGGTGAGACATTCATAGTATCCACAGTTTGGAAATTGTTCTTAAGTGTACAAAAGAAGAAGATAGAAACATATTTGTTAAATGAGAAAATAACTGTAATGTATTTACAGTTTAAAATGAAACAGATTGTCCACTGTCACATTAGGTGTGATAATGTGTAATATTATCGTATTTGTGTTTAGGCGCTGAGGTGCTTTCAGAATTCAAAATATATATAATAGTAGCTATTTTAGTCTATCCTTTAACACTTTGCTATTAAAAGTCCAGAAAAAGTCATAAGGCAAAAGCGAACCCATCAAATTAGCAACTAGGTCAGGTTCATTGACTGCATTTTACACTCATGCTTTCCAAGATTGGTCAGAGTGCAGCAAGCCATCTCACTTGCTACATGTAAGCAATTGACAAGATTTAATTCTAGATCAGTCAAGATCTACATTTCAATGAACAAGGTCTAATTGTTATGTTTATGTTGCTCCATCGCTCCATTTCCATCTCCATTTCTACTCCTCCCTTCTTCCGCCCTCAACTCTTTCTTTATCTTAGTGTGTCCCATTCCTTGTCAAGGCGCAATTATTTGCAATTTGCCTAAGTCATCCATTTGCTGGCACACCAAGCATGAAAACGAGGCAATTTAGTGTAAAATGGAGGCACGTGGGCATTAGAGCATATGTATCTGTGTGTATGTGTGTGTGATAAGGCAGGGGAAAGTCCAGCCACTGGTGGGGGGCACGCTAGAACCGTATCCTAAAACATACCAGTCTGCACACATGACCACGTCAAAGTGACCCTCCAGCGCTGAAATGTCCAAGTCAGAGTCCCATCTCAAAACCCTGTTGGCACAAACACACCACAATTCAGAGTTGTTGTAAAAGTTAGGAGATAGTTTATAGCTTTTTTAATGAGCAACTTTTATGTATTGAGAATGAGTTTGTATTTCATCTGTATAATGTGTGATAAGCTAATGATATAAGCTAATTCTAATATTTCGGTTATCTTTTATAAATCACTTATAAAACACTTTCGGCTCTGAACTATCATAGACCCTCTGTCATAAATCATAGGTAAGTCAGAAAACTAGCGGCAGAAGGGCACTTGAATGCAGCATGACCCCTACTGTTTTTCTGCCTCAGTAGAGAATCGGAGAAAGCTCTGAGGAAGGAAGACATGTCATGTATGGGGTAAAGCCGGGGAGCGTCTGACATGACACTTGACATTTATACTATGCACGTACACAGAGCCGCCACCATCTCTCCCCCACCTGTCCTCTCCTTCCACCTCTTAGCGCCTTTTTGGCCCCTTTTCATCTCTTGTTTCCACATCATTTTCCCTCTTAGACTGTCAGGCGGACTGGAGGATTATTAATTAGACATTATTAACACTCAGTAAACAAAACATTAGGCTCGGCAAGAAACACAATCTCCATTCGCAGCAGGAAGCTGACACCCCTCCCCTCCCCGCTACTCTCGTCCAATCACATTGTGCCCTTCGCCCTGTCTTGCAGAGCGCACATGACAGCGGGCATAATCTGAAAAGAAAACAATCAAAGTAATGTAGCCTAATTATACGTTTACTTTTTCACTCCATCTTCCCCTCATGTAAATATGAGTGGGAGAACGAGGGAGAGACAGAGGAGGAGAAAAGGTAGCTAGGCTCTCTGCAACGGACAAAACGAATGACATTTCGAACCCGTCGGGTGCATAATATAGATACGATCCATAATGATTTCCACATGAAGACTTCCTATCAAAAAGAATAAAATGCTTGGATGAGTCTGTACAAGCTGGATACCATGGATGCACTGGACATTTACTTTCAGCACAAAAGTTGTAAAAACAAAAAAGTCTCACCAAATGGTACAATATCAGAATTAATTTTTAAGCTTTTTGTTTGTATGGTTTCCGCTAATCACTTTTATATTTACTAGCTGGTTGTCTTCTTAAAAGAAACTGCTCACTTCTCGAGTTCCTTTGAACGAATTCTGTATTAAAAAGTAGTACTTTTCAGTTATCATTGAAGTCTTCTACAAAAATGTACAAAGCATGTCAGTCTTCATATTATAAAATCAGACTACTTGGAAAGCCTTAATTTTGATATTTATACAAAACAGTGTTCGTAAAGCTGACAATGTGATGACAATCATTCCTACTGAGAAAGAGACTAAAGTAATTTGTATGTATGTCAGATAGGTCAAGTATATGCATAATGGACCTTATCTTGAATTCTGACGTTATACCTGTGAAAAAAAGTTCTCACCTGGCTGACACACTTGTTGAGCCAAACGCTCCAGCTTGATGATTTTTCTCCACCAGCTCCCTCACATCTGAAATTCTGCAGTCAAGAATTATATGAACACTTTTTTGGACAATTAAATACTTCCTCATTTAATACATTTTTTGTAATTCTCAGATTTTGACATGGTTTCAATTTGATTTACTGGGTTTACTGAGGTAACTGGGGTTAGTTTGCTTGTTGACATTTCATCATGTGGTAATTTAAAATATGATGTTGAAACATGTAATTCAAAGATGACTATATAGCTTTTTATCTGCTGTTGTGAGATACAGTGGATTTATATACCATTGTCACTTGTGGACATCTTTCTGTGGCGCAGGACAGTGGATTAAAAATAGCAGTGTGGATAGATAAATGGATGAATAGAAATGGCTGACAGATGCAGATGCAGCTTGAGTGAACAGAGCAGATCTCCAGGGATGGTGGTATGGTCTGCAGAAGAAGATCACACAGGCCTACAGCTGGATCAATGGCAAGGCTTTTAACCACAGATCCACAAACTTACACTGACCACCTTATGCACACACAGATGAACACACACAAAGGCAGGGGCGATTGATGTCAAGTTGTCTATTAATACACTGGATTGTGGAGTTGCAAAGCAATTCAATTAGGATTTCCTTGTCTTTAAAGCCGGCAAAGAGCTGAGACAAATCCAATCGACAAGAACAGAGCCAGAGATGCGGAGGAAAGAAGCGGACTGAGGAGTGAAAGATTAGGTGATAAATGGGGCTGATAATAAGAGGATGGGATACAACATCAAAGCACTACATGTATTTACAACAAACAATAAAAATAAGTGATAGAAGACATCTCTCACTAGAAACCTCAAGTCGCACTGCATGATTTTGTGAAATTGTGGAAGAAATTTGAATGATGCTCCCCTTTCCTCTTTCTCTACTTCAAAGTCCTCCATCACTTTCTTAAACATAGAGCTTACAATTCCTTTTAGACAAACCAATCAGGAAGTATGAGAATAACAATTTTTAAACTAAAAAATAAAAATAGCTGTGATTAAGCTGCATAAGGTGCAATGTGGATCGGGTGGTGGTCGAAGGCAGAGGCCTCGACGACCCGATCCCCGGACACAGCAGCTGGCTGTTGGGACATGGAATGTCACCTCGCTGGGGGGGAAGGAGCCTGAGCTTGAGGTTGAGAAGTACCGGCTAGAGATAGTTGGGCTCACCTCCAAGCACAGCTCTGGCTCTGGAACCCAGCTCCTCGAGGGGGGCTGGACCCTCCACTACTCTGGAGTTGCTCAAGGTGAGAGGCGGCGGGCTGGGGTGGGCTTGCTCATAGCCCCCCAGCTCAGCCGGTGTGTGTTGGAGTTCACCCCAGTGAACGAGAGGGTCGCCTCTCTGCGCCTCCGAGTCGGGTGGGGTAAGCCGCCGTCACATCGTTGGTTACCAGGGCAGATTCTCTGAGTTCCATATATTTGGACCTCCTTTGGGAATCATAGACATGTATCCAGCTGCTCTTCCTCTGCTGCTCCCAGTTCATCCCTCTTTGTTTATTCATCCATATTTTCTCTCTCATAGAAAACACAACCATTCCCAACTTAAACGAAGTCAAGGAGAACATGACCATGGGAACCACACTGGTGACTAATCCCAGCGGAGGATTTCTGGTAGGTTGGGAATTGGCTCTTTTTTAAATAAATGCAAACCCTTGATATTTTCCATGCCAATAACAAAAGAAGAAGCGAGGCGTGCATATTTTTAGTGTGTGTATGTTCACTGGACCTTTTGGACTGAGTGGGCTCTGGTTTGTTTCCCACTGTGGTCTGAGGTCTATGTGAAAGTACTGTACATATGAACTCACTATTGCACAAGTATATGGTGATGTGTGTGCAGGCTCTAATAGTGTTATTGTTACAATCTCATAAAACACTCATTAATAAAAAGTGACAGGGTGAGAGGTTTTATCTTCTGACTGATGTGAGTTATCATTGTATGCATATCAAGAACAAACTGACATTATTTACACTGTGTGCAGCTGTGTAGGGCATGGCAACTTAAGTATCTTTCAACACATTCACAGTGTTTATATGCTATTATTTAAAACATCACAATTGGAACAACATGTTTCAAATGACAGGTTTGAACCCGCCAAACTGTAATGAAGAGAAGCATTTAAAACATTCACTGTAATTGTTAACTTTCCTCCTGAGCTTTGGTTGCAACAGAAGCCAAGACTCAGAGGAAATTAAGCTGAAAGATAAATATGCCTTTTTATAGTGTGCTGTTTAGTTTATTTAGTCTGTAGTAGATTTTTCCCTGTTGGTAAAGTCATTACTTCCTGCACATGGGAGACCAGGGGCAACCACCCATAAGGTCACTTTAAAGGGGCTTTATGAGGGGTGGACAATATGGACATAAAAATCCAATTGTGTCAATGAAACTAAACATTGAATTGTCGAGCTGGGTGATTTGTACATTTACAATATCATAATTTTTATTAAGTCAAGGTCACAATTTTGAGTTTATCACATTTTTAGAAAAAATGTGACTTTGAATTTTCAGCCTTACACAAATAACTACTGCTACATAAAACAATTTTTACTACAAATTAATTGTACATCCAATCCAACGATCACCACAATAGCTCATACTATTTATTGTCTTCTTTCATCAATATGAACACTGGATTGTTGCAATAAAAATGAGGGTGAAGAGCAGAGTATAAATGAATGCACTGTATCACAATTCAACCATCTTCCCAGAATAGTTTGATATTCATAATAACCTCATATCGAGATTTGTTTTTCTCACCGTATCATCCACCCCTATTCAATTGTGCCACTTCTTAGTCCAAATATAGAGGGGTCAGGAGGGGTATCTAGAAAGGTCAGATGATTTGCTGTGGAAAAAAAGGAGCAGTTAAAAGAGTCTTTTGTCTCAGCTGAAGATTTAGTGGTGTTTTTAACTCCACTTGACATTCTTCCAGCTGTCACTTGTGAGCACTTAGAAGCCTTACCTCTATTGTTATTGTGTGTGTTGTTCCTGTGTCCTCAGGCATGTGGGCCTCAGTATGGGTACATGTGTGGACAGCAGCAGTACATCTCAGGGGTTTGTGCCAATGTCAGCTCTTCCTTCCAGATCCTCAACTCCATCGCCCCCGCTGTGCAAGGTAACCCCCTGCAGAGGAGGGGCTAAAGTATGTTATTTGCAAAAGCAGAAGAGGATTTTGTTTTTGTTTTTTAGAATATATTCATTAAACTAAAGTTGCTTTGGTGAGGGGGCCATACATTAACTATACTATTGCACAAAAATAGATGTGACTTTTAAAAAATCTGTACAAAGACAAATCTAGAAGCCTTACTTAGCTCAAATTTTTTAAATCTCTGATTTGATGTGAGGGACTTAAGTCAAATAATTATGGCTTTTTTTGATAGTTCTTTCATGAAACTTACACACTACACCTTTAACCATACATAGAACGCCAGGATGTGACGTGTATGAGCACAAATGAGCTGTCTGGGGATAGGAGATAAGGATCTTGACAGTAGCCCCACCCTGGACCCCCGACATGACTCTAAGCAGTGCACTATATTAGATCCACTCTGTTAAATAAACTTATGAGTGAGCCATCCCTCACGGCCCAGCCCTGCGCTACGTCCATGCCCAAGTTTGGAGACAGTGTACTGGGTCTGGGTCTGCTCTGTTTCCCTGGAAGGAAACCAAGGCCAGAGTAAACATCAATGCCTCTTGTGTCTTTCTACTGCACATTCCTCTTATCATCCATGTATCATCGGAATAGCTCACTTATGTGTTTGGATGTTTTATCACCAGCTATATTTATTAGTGTTTTAACAAAATCCAAGATACAAAGAAGATAGACACAGTCAGAGAAGTAGTTTGGTTTAATATTGTTCCTCCAAATAAGTTCAGCTGTATGTTTGTTTGTTTTTTATCTTCAGAGGCAAGGTACGCTAAAAAGTTATCTGTGACTTCATTTTAAATTAGTTTTAGGATAACAATGTGAGTTTTAAACTACAACTCACACTTCTAAGTTATATTGACATAATGTTGTGAGATTTTGCATCATAAACAGACCCTTGAGAAGTCTTTGCCTGAGACTGGAGCCTGAGACTGGAGCAGTTAGTCTTGAATGTGTTTAGACTAGTCCTGAATACTGGCAAAATGCAGAGGGCTGTTTGTTTTCAGTTAAATCCGGTATAGCTATCTTCAGCTCATCCTGAACTCAAACAGGGTGCCGAGTTTTAGTAAATGATGGGTCAAATGCAGAGAATGCTATATTGTATGGTGAAAATAAAGTATTTATTTAGTGGTGGTAAGCTAACATTAAGCAATAATAATTAAATGTTGTCAATAATACTGAATTCATTAAAAAGCTCTGCAGAAGGTCATCAGATCAGCAGAAAAAAATATTGTCAGTCCCCTGCAATCTCTGGAAGAAATATCAAACTCCAGATGTCTCAAAAGGACTAAGAAAATCATAAAGACAATACTCGCCCAGGACAAGAACTGTTTGAGCTCCTGCCCTCAAGGAAAAGATACAGGAGCCTGAGATGGACTTATAGACGGCTTGAGGAACAGTTTCTATCATTGGACTGTGGGCACCATTAGCACAGGCTGACACTGAGAGGACAAACTGACTTACTGCTACTAACTGAGAGACCAGTTCAAATCATTTCATTGTACTCACGTGTAAGTAACAATAAAAGCATGTGTTGTTACAGAGTGTGCCAAAGAGCTGGACATAGTAATAGTCCTGGATGGATCTAACAGTATCTACCCCTGGTCTAGTATCACTGATTTCCTGGTGCGCTTCCTTGAGAAAATTGTGATTGGACCCAAACTGTCACAAGTAAGTTATCCTTTTGTTTTTTCGTCATTAAAATGGAAATTCTTCACTTAAAGTTAAAGGTTTCCTAAAACATGTGATTGATGTGAATGGTTATTTTACTCCTACCCTGGCCTCTGCAGCAACATCAAATCAGAGTTTGTATTGGCACACAGCTATGGTCAAATAAGTAACCCAAAAATGTTGATTTGATGTTGATGACTGTAGATGCAAGGGAAATTATAACAGATTACCTACTTTACAAAGTAGAACAGGGTCAATTTTAAGCATTTTTCCTAACAATTTCTCTATTTTAGGAAATCATTACAGCTCTAAATGCCCTCTATTACTGACTGTGTGTATGTGGTTGACTGTACAGTGTCCTATATGGAGTGCTGTATTTCTGTGTGCTGGTGTGGTTAGATTTTATTATGGTTAAATTGATGGGCTTGGAGCGTGTGCAGTTTTCCAGAGTGGACGACTGGAAAACTGTCTGGTGGCTCATTCTGGAGCTGCCTGTATGTCACATCTTCCATGGTTGCCTTGCTGTAGCTGTATTAAGAACATTTAGTCATTTGGTGCCCAGTAGACGCACCCATATCCTCTGCACAGTGTCAGACAGAGAGCACGGGCATAGCTGACTTAGGGTATCCGCAGGGCCTTGAAAAGTTATATAAATGTAATTGACTTGGGGAGAATAAAGACCCTAGAAAAGTCATGAATTTGCCTGGTGCAGTTAGTCTTGGATGTGTTTAGGCGTCTTATGTCTTGAAACATCATAAATCATCACTGTAGACCTAAAA
>JAVQKG010153722.1:0-13960 GCA_036025885.1 Hypseleotris bucephala | reverse complement strand
ATAAGAAATAATATTTAGGCACCGCCAGATTTTAATTTTAACTCCTATACATCAATACAGCAGCATACAACATACAGTATCACCAAAAAAGAACGATGTATCAGAATATCCATATTTTGTCCCACTCCTACTCCAAAGTGCTAATAATAAGAAAAGACCTGAGGAATTCACATCTTGAGTCATGTCTTCCTAATTGTAATAGACCAGAATCCTTTTAAAAACAACACGTGGGTAATTCTGTTATGCACACACAGATGCACCAATGCACAGAAAAGTTCATGAGCATTAGAAACACACACACAACACACACACACTAACACACACAGACACACACACACAGCGCACAGGTAATTGTGTCCACCTGGGAAAACATCATTTAGTGCGGTGCCTCTTCCTTTTGCTAACACTGCTCTTACTTCATGTATGGCTACATTTGTGTAAACTTGACCTCTTTTGCCCCTTGCTCAACTCTTTGATCCCCAATTGCGTACAACTATCAACACTCACTAAGCCCTAAAACTGCCCAATTACAAGACAGTATTTTAGTCTCGGCACGCTTAAAAATTGCAGTCTTAAAATTCAAATAAATAGAGGTAAGGAAGCCATCACTACAGTTGTCTTTTGTGCTGCCCTGTAAAATTCTTAACACATGACACTTGTAACATAATCAGAGAAGCATGAGCTGACAACAGGCACGTTTTATGTCACATTCCTTTACAGTCTGCTGAAAGTGAAGCACCCACCAAAGCCAGCAGTCTGGACTTGTGAACTACAGCCACACCATTCACTGTTTCACATTATGTTATTAGATTCAATGGTAAGTTCAAATAAGTACATAGAAAATAGATAACACTGACTGTAAAATACTGCTGCAAAGGTTTATGGAGCAAGGTGAAGTAATAACCATAAAATATGTAGCTGACTTTGTGCCCCACCATTTATTCTCCACCAGAGCACAACTAACGTTAATGTACAACAATAAAAAAGTGCATCCTACATATTTTTGTGATTATTTTATTGATTTTCTGTAATGCTAAAAGATCAAGACCTACAAAGTTAGAAACACTCAGTAAAAGTGAAAGGACTTCAGGACTCTCCTCTGCACAGCTGATTATAAAATTCTGAGGTTCATGTTTGTTCTTCCTGTTGCTTAACTTTGCACTTTTAGGCCTACTGAATTTCACTTAGATTTAATATCCACTGCTGCCATCTACTGGCTCAAATTTATAACATCAGCTTGGACTGTTGTCCCTTACAAACACCACCAGTGTTACATTCAGATTAGTTCTTCAGATCCATCTGTATAGATAATTTCTGTTTGGCCAAAACCTGCCACAATTAATGGAATATATGTAAAATATACATGTATTGTTGGCCATTAGACCCATATGACCCATATTGAGCCTGAAGTTGAATCATCATATAAAAGAAGCATAAAATAGTTAACGTTTTCCATTTAATTATTACATTTAATGGAGTGCATCATGCATAAAGCAAAACCCCCAAACGAACTGTGAAACATGTCAAGTTATTGGTCAGCAGAGGGCAGCCTTGTCCACTAGGCAGGAATTTGTATAAGTGCCACCATATAGGCTACTGTATAATGAAGATTTAAATTTAACTAATGTATTAATTTCAACATATATATTACATGTATTTATATTTATTTATCTGGATTGCACAAAAATCACAATTAAAATTTAATTAGACATCTTTATGTATAAAAGTCTTCTATAGACAGATAATTCTTAAGGAAATAGTATCTATTTTATTAATACATTTGGTTTGAAATAGGTCTAGATTTGGCATGTGTCAATGGACTGTATTCAAAAGTGCTGCAACAAAATGTAACTTTCTTCTCCTCATCCTCTCTCACGTCAGGCTGTGGGCATCTGTCCAACACGATCATTAGTTACTGAGGGAATCCCAGCCCCTCCCCCCTCTGTGAGTCTGTGACGAGTGTAGCCCGGAGCCACACGGCCAAGTTTATCTTCTCCCAGGTGGTCATGTGGACATCTGCTGATGTATGAGGTGAGCATCTCCGAGAGGTGTCAGTACTGGTCTTTTTATGTTACCTCCACCATTTAAATACTACAAATCGAGCTTTTTAGGAACAATAGAACTGAGAAATCAGATATCTCTAACTTTTTGGGACTGAGAGTTTGAAGTAGGCTAAAAGTGGCTAAATTTATATTTAGTTAATAGATTTTAGTGGTTTTGTGTGATGTCTTCATATACTCTCTATTTTCTCCTCTTCCTTCCACCATCCAAAACATACATGTGATAACTGGTGAAAATTGCCCCACACTGAATGGATGTGAGTCTATGTTCAGTCAGTGTATGTCCTTGTGTTCTGTGTTCCCCAAGAGCCCCTTTTTACTTTGTTTTCTGCACATTTTCTTGTTTATTAAAGTCTTATGAGTGAGTTTTTTATAATGTATGTTGTTTACTTAGTTTAGTTAATTATTATGAAATATTAACCATTGGTATTAATTATTTCTTGTTATTATTTTACAATATAATAAGTATGCAGTCCATTAATCATAGGAAATTGACACCAATAAAGATAAAAAGCTAAGCAGTTCTTTCAGTAGTGATTATTGTCAGTAGTATTATCTAAAGCCACAAACATATATTTCCATTGATGCTTATATTTGAGTATAAGAGAGAGAGAGAGACAGAGGTGAGGCGGTGGTGCAGAGAGGCCCACGTGTCAGCACACATAAATATCTGTCTGTAGGATGTAAACACAGCGGTCATAACCCGAGTGAATTAAAACAACTGCACTGCTGTGGGCGGGGCTCACCCTGCTCTCAAACTACTACTGCTACACGCCTTTGATCCTCCTCTTACTCCCAGCACCTCCACTACTTCTGATTGGATAAAAGTCAAGCAGATCAACCAATTAACACAGAACACTAATGTGAATACTCAGTCTTTCATACATTATACATGAGTCTCACTTTGAAAAAGATTAGTCATAAACTAAATTATTTGACTTTGTATTTCTGTAAGGTAAACTTTCAGTTTTAGATACGTCTTTAAATACGTCTTTTTATAGACTTATAACTTAGTCTGTCACACAGAACGTGTCCACTGGTGCACGTTTTAGGGTGGAAATAACCTTGGATGTATAATGTTTGTTTAAATTCTGACAAAGATGTCTAGTGCTATCTTTGAAAAACACAAAGTGTGTGTTATCTGCGAGGTGCTTTGTCGATGCTCAGGTTGTGTTATTGTGAAGGACTGCTCTGATAACAGAGGTTAAAGGCTGTGGGCCACACAGAAACTAATATATACATCAGATACTACACAAGATGTGATTGTGATACAAATATAGTTTTATATATGTACATTTTAGACAACACACACTTGGACAGGGCGTGTACAAGTGAGAATCAGCGTACCTTACAAAAGTAAATGTATTATCTTTGAACCAGCAAAGATAAGTGACAAATGTATTTAAATAAAATTCTTCTGGTTTTTACGGGAACATTATTCCCACTCATTATCAGAAAAATAAGACATGAATTCAAATGTCCCTTGAACAGGCAGAATTATTTGTCAATAGTCCAAAATAAAAGAGTTGTGTTTCAAGAAGCAGTTGTTCCACATAATCGTGCTGTGTTTAGCATTTCCTTCAGCTCACTCTCTGGTTTACCAGCAACCATGAAAGGCCACGTCTGTAAGAGAAGAAAATGTGTAAAACAAACTGATCTCTATTGTGAAATTAATAATACATCATTAAAATAATTACATCATCCTGCTCTTGTCCAATACATTTGCATTAGCCTATAATGCAAAACGATTTTATTAAGACTCAAAAAATATACATCAGGCCTGAAAAAATATTTCAGACTATAAGGGCAATTGACTAGATTGACAATGCAGATGTATACTTTTATACTTTAAAAAAAAATCCATTTCTAAATGGAATACTTGAAAAAAGAAACTTCCCCAATAATAATTCAGGAAAAAATACTTCTTTTGCATTTAGAAAAACGCAAGAATTCTAAAGAGTTAATTTTTTTTTTATAGCACACAGGCTCTAATTGTTCGTTTAATTCGTCAATTAATATTAATTTATTGTGCCTAATTAGCTCCTGCATCGTGCCTAAATGCTGTTGCGTTGACTGAGAATTTCTTTGTTGGTTATTATTATTAGGCTATTATTATCATTATTATTAGGCCTATTATTATTATTAGGCCTACTAACTGTAACGTATGCAAAGAAGGCTACATGCGCTGTTAGGTCTAAGCTATTTCAAGACTACAATATCCTAATTAACCATATTAGACCTACAAGGCTTAGGCCTATAACCTAATTGTTACCCTATTATTGTTTTTATTTATTTAAATCCAACATTTCTTACCAGATTGACAGGGTGAATATATCCGTTCTCATACTTGTCATTGGCCAGTATCTGTCGGAGGTGAGCGATGTAGCTGGAGGCCAGCCGCAGAGTGTCCAGTTTGGAGAGTTTAGTGTCCGGCGGGACCCAGGGCAGGGACGTCTTGAGGCGGGAAAAGGCTTTGGACAGGACACGCATCCTGGCTCTCTCTCGAGCGTTGGCCGCGTTCCTCTGTACCTGTTTGCCCTCCTGGGGTACCACACCTTTGGATGCTGTTTTCCTGGACGCCGTCTTCCTCCTCTTGCCCCGCGTCTGTCTCCGCTCCTCGGCGGAGCAGGCGCCCTCACAGTTCGAGCTCTCCTCGGTGCTCTCCGAGTCTTTACCGGACGAGCCGAACTTCAGGATGCCGTCCAGCAGCTCGTCGTCCACATCGCTGAGAGAGCCGGTGGACATGTCTTCTCCCGGAGAGGACTCAAAACATGAGAGCAGCAGAGCACGCTTTGGTGAGACAGAAATGAATAAAGATGACGACACGACTGAGTGAACTTCCACGGATCGTGAACACATCACGGATGAGTAGCTTTATGTTTAAGCGAGAGGGCGTTTCTCATTTTGGGAGGAGACTGGTCCGCAGGCTCCCACTCAGGGCGCGCAGAGGGCAAAGTGATACGGTCACTCAGTTACTTTAGAGACTCAGTACTTATTTGTTAAATACATGTATCTATCTTTTCTGACGCCAATGACAATAAAAAACGTTTTGTAGCAATTAAAATAAAGACACAGTAGGCTATAGGCCTATAGGCAAAATCCCAAATAGAACCAGGAGAGATAATAGCAATTAAAACGGTGAAGCATGTTAGAAGTCACTTTATTATAACCTCTACCATGTTTTCTCTTTATTTCTTTTTTTTTTACAAATGGAAATAAAGCTTCAGTGATTTCCCTGAGCTGATAAGCTCTCTCACTCAGAGGGCCCATGTAACTTTCAGCAGGTCCAGCCCGTTAGCAGGACTGAGTGCATGGACAGGGGGGTGTCAGGTCTCAGATGGCAAACTGGCGCCTTGGTCCCCTCTGATGAAATGGATATGCAGCACCCAAAATCCCCTGTTTGGCCTTCCACATCATTCCACACTGATGCTCCTGCACCGACCCAGTCCCAAAGTCCAAACATCCAGGCCCACGGAGCTGCCTTAAGTCCAGGGCTTTACCCAGAAACAAAACACTAGTGGTTACTGGAAAAAACATTTCTTACCAATAGCATTCATTTATTAGGTTTATTATTGGTAGATTGAAGTTGGGTTTTTGACAGGGTTTATTTATTTTAAGCAACTAAATGTTCACACTAATCAAACCTTGTACCTTATAAAGAAACAGGAGTCTGCATAGCCCACTTGCTTAATGTTTTTTCATCTTGCACTTTCAGAGATCAGCGTTCAGTCTTCTGCAGACTTCAATGTAACAGCTCGTTATCTGAGCTAACGTTGCTGTTCTATTATTTAAAACCTAACTTATTTAAAACCCATTAAAGACATTCAAAGAACTGCAGCTATCTAGTTATTGTATCTTTTTTAAACATTCATTTGCTTTTGGTTATTTGTAAAATCACAGTACATTATGATAATTATTGTACTTAATCAGATTTGCCTTGAACAATTGTGTATGAGGACATCTATTGGCTTATTACAACATGCTTGTACTTGATGAGGTCGAGACCATATAAATAGGTCTAGCTAATAAAGTGGCCATGAGTGCACATCTTCAAGCTGACAGTGGATGCATTTCTCATCCACTCTCAGATGTCAGATACTGCACCATTAACTGTGATAAGATATAGTGACATAACAATGTATTTATATTTTTGCGGTAGCGCAGTTAGATAGTTTGACTGAAAATTATGTTAAATTCAAGACGTTTGCTAAGCTCTTGCTAACCTCCATGTATGCCTCAATAGGTTGTGTTAGTGTCTTTGTGTGTGTGTGATGTATGGGCTGCACAGCTGAAGTGTGTGCGCCGATAAGAGGTGTGTCTCTCGAGGATTGACTTTTGACCCTGTGTTTCCGGTGTCTTCCAAACAGGCAACGGTTCGGCTTTTTCTAAAAGTAAAATGTAAGCACAGTGTCAGTGGTGCACTGTATTTGTAAATCTAGTACTTTGAAGTCTTTCAAAAAAAAATTCTAACAAACAAA
Organism: Hypseleotris bucephala; assembly: GCA_036025885.1. Classification (NCBI taxonomy): domain Eukaryota; kingdom Metazoa; phylum Chordata; class Actinopteri; order Gobiiformes; family Eleotridae; genus Hypseleotris; species Hypseleotris bucephala. Next base: position 7,422 of record JAVQKG010153722.1, on the reverse strand, counting down.
ACATGCTTGCATCTTAAAAATGTTGAAGAGAAAACTGGATGCACTTTAGGGACAGGGGAGTAGGGGCATGCTTTCGTGGGTGGGCCTGAATCAAAGCACTTAGCGGAAAAGTAATAATAGAGTCTGCTAGATTGATGATCATATTGGAGATAGATTGGGCAAAAGCCAGAAAGGGAGAGACTGATGACCTAAAATAGCCTGCATTTACTGTCACTGTGGATGAAAATAAAGAATAGAAAAAGTAAAAATGTGCTTAACAGTCTTAAAGTCAATGGCAAACTCAGCAATGCCAACATGACAAATCGCAACAGGTGGAGAGGGGGGAGTGAGAACGATGCAGAAAGACAAAAGTGAGGGTCCCCAACAGTTATGGAGGGACATTGTGCTAATTAGCCGGTGAGGGGTCATAGGTCATGCTGGTTGTGTGATGTCACTACTAAGGGACGGGATCCAGATGTCGTTCACAGGGCCACCGAGCGGGACACTTGATGCTAAAGATCATTATCGTTTCTCACTGTTTTGAGAAAAAGTTAAAGATCAAGGAAGCATGAGATTAGAGGAGTAGTAGAGGGTATATGCCCAATTAGAAAATATGAAACATTATTAACAGCAAAGGAAAACATTTTAGCCTAATGTGGGAGACTTAGGCTACAGTACTCAAACGGACAAACATTCACTCTTACATTGATTCAATAAGAGCAATTAGGAGTCATCAGTTCCCATAAGAAATGCTTGTGTAGAGGCTTGGAGGAAACCATGAGTACCGAAAGAAAACCCATAGCAACATGAGTAATACATGCAAATTCTGTACAAAGACATTGGTTTGAAGATCAAACCTGAAACCTCTGTTTAGGCACTAACATCTTGGCCACTTTGCTTTGGGTAAGTTGTTTGCTGAACAAGTAAAAAAAGAAATCACACAAAAAAGAATCAAATTGACTGGTCTTTTGTTAAAGAGAACCAGGAAAAATGTCCAAATGGGGCTTAAGGGTGAGAAAAACACCATTCATCTATGTCTTAACTGCAGTTGTCTGTCCCTTATCACATCTCCACTCCCCCAACAGCACAACACACACACACACACACACACTGCACTGTAATACACTGTAAGTTTTTAGTTCAAGTACCACTAACAACAGCCCGACTAAAATAAGTGAACAAGAGGTTGCAGAAAGTGCAAAGATACAGGATATGGCAGACAAAGCAGACAATAAGAGAGAATTATGAACATCTTTATGGGAGAAGTAATATCTATGATTTTTCAAAACCTCCACAATGCTTTGATATTTGTGACAGAAACATCCTGGGGCGGATGAAGAAAACTTAAAAAATGGTATAATTGTATAAATAAGACAGATATCGTGTCACATGGCAGGTTAATGACCTGGAAGTCCTGTCCCTACAGTTACATAGTGAGGGAGTCTAGTGGTCTTCACAGATGCACATTTATGTGTCAATGCTAATATCATGAACATTTAAAAATGCTGCTAAGTCACTGACCATAAAGGCAACATGACAGGACAAGAAACGCATTGGCAATCAACAGACTAAACTTAATAATAAAAAGATAATATGAATTATGACCAAAAGTAATGGAGTATTCTGATATTTGAATGGTTTTAGTAGCTATACTGCACATGGGGATAGTTTAGAATGGCAGACCTGGTCAAGGTTTAACACACAGCCATGATTCCCTTTGATAAAAATGCATCATGATGAGAAGTACTCTGTTTTCTAGAAGGAAGTATTGTGGCTGGCTGCTGTGGTACAAATTCTTCTACAACCTATGTATATTGTTGTGTCCTTGGGCAAGGCGGTTAAACCAGACTTGCCTGTATTTATGCAGTTCTGTGATTGGTGCAATAAATGAATAATGCAGTCAGTTGTCCCATATTTGTATCCTCTGGAATATTATATGTTCAGATTGTACCAGTTTGTGTATATATGTGTGTGTGTGTGTGTGTGTGTGTGTGTGTCAGCCTCTGAGACAGTCCTGTTTTGTGAGTTCTAAGGCTCTGTTCTGTGTCACTGTGATTGAGACTACAGAGTTTATAAACAGAGATGGGAGAGGAACCCTGCTTCTGTCCCGCGTGGTACCGCCCACATGTGGATGGACTCTAAATCTACACATAGTCCACTTCTGTCTGTCCTGGCCTAGGACTGTCTCTGGGCTGGTTTTGGTCTGGTCAGTGTAGTTAAGTCTAGACATAAGTTTAAACAAGCTACTACTAAGGATAATCTTATTTCTACTCAAGATAGTGGCCCAAAAATCCAAATGTACTAATGTCTTAATTGTAGTTGATCATTTTGAGTATATAAGATTTAATTGTACAGAAGTGCAAGTAGAACTGTGTTTAGTAGAAGACAAAGTTCTGCAGATTTCACTTGCAGTATGTAAACTTATAAGGGTTTTCACAAATTTTATATTAACATTATTTTAGCTAATGTTCCTCGCACCCATTTATGCCCAATAATAATAGTAGATCATTGTTAAAACTACTAACACACACAATTGAAAAAAACAAATCTTGCAGTTTTCCAATGAATGGTGTTCTTTTCAAAACATTCCAGGCGACTACAAGCACAATGAACATCAAGAATATACTGTAAAACTAGCATTTATAATCAACAGGTAGAAGGCAAGGCAAATTATTTGTATAAAATTCATACACAATCAATAAAAAATAACATTAAGAAACAGTTTAAAACTAACAAAAAAATAGAGAATAGTGCAGAAATAAAAGCAACCAGTTGTGATGTCAGAATAGTTCTTCCACTCACCCAATTAGTGCAGTAGGTCTGTAGCCTCCCTCACACCTGATCCGTCAGACTGTTGATGTTACGAGAGAGCATGATGATGGAGGGAGATGATAAACTTTGCTGCGCTCTGATTGGTTGGATTGGCTTTAGTCTTTGATCTTCTTCCTCCTCATTAATCACAGGGAAAGACAGGTGTGAGAGCAAAAAATGTAATAACAATGGCATATATACTTCAAAGGACATTGTACTTTTAAGAGTAGATCTCCAAAATACTTTTATGTTACAGAATAAAAATGTTACTCTTTGTCTTTCTGTTCAAAGCACCATGCACCCAGAGCCGGCCCGTGGCATAGGCCGAATAGGCAAATGCTAAGGGCGCAATTCAGCCAGGGGGCGCCACACATGTGGGAAGAAAAAAAGGAAGATCTGTGTCCTTTATTAAACTAAAATGACTGCACATGTTATTTCCTAATATTAAAACAACAAGATCACATAAAGGTCTGATAAATATAAGAGCTGCAGAGCCTAATGAGAGTCTTTCCTCTTCCTCTGCGCACGCCCCTCTATACCTCTACTCAAGTTCCCTAGAGAGCTAGCTGTTTTAAGCATAGAGTAGGTCTATAAATGAGCCTTTAGACTGGCAGTGGTATGCCCCTGCTCTCAATCTTCAAAACAGTTTTTATTTGACAAATTTTGACCAAATAAGCGTGGAGAAATTCTCACTAGAAGTTACGTAAAAAAAGGCGCTCATTGCGAGAGACGAACCAAAGCGCAGCGCGAAGATACGAACATGCGCCACATAATTCTCTCACACAATCTTCACTGTAGCCTGTGGCAAAAATCTCGCCTAGGGCGCCAGATTACATAGGGCCGACACTGGTGAACATGATTAGTCCTTCAGCAAGAATCTGTTTCATTATATTTCGAGAGACTTTCAAAGGTCACGTCTTACTTCCAGTCATTTTTTGTTTGTCTTTTTCATAAAATGAATTTACCTGGAAGAGAATAATTGAATCAGTATCTTTTTATCTGTTATATTTATCCCTCCTTTTGTTTATCGCCTTTTGCCTTCCCCCATTACTCAGCTTTACCCACTAAGCATTGCTGCTGTACTTCCAGGAAAGAACTGTAAGTGGAACCACTGCACTAGACCTTGGAGAAGAGCATTGCTGGAATTGAATTGTATCACAGTCTTCATAGGCACATGTTGATAGTTTAAAAATATTACCAACTTTGTGTCATTTTTCTGACCACTACCCGTACTATGTTTAGACCATTTGTTTGTCTATTGAAAGCTTAGTTCAAGGAAGTCTAGCTGGAGACCCTCTTGAGTCCATCTAGAGGTGTGGAGTGGAATAACATGTACCCTAAGTTGTCAGATCAAATCAGGCAAATTTCTGTAACCTTTTAAATTACTTGTTTGTGTTTTATGAACTAAAATGATATGCATCCTTTTTATTTGTTCAACGATTTGAAAATAATACTTTCTAATTTGAGCTGACTGTACCAAATTCCTATTTAGCCAATTAGCTTACTTAACAAATTAGCTTAGCTCTTCAGCAAATAGTGCTGGGAACACCTTTGCAAGTAAATACTAGTTAGTTATTCTAAAGTGTTACCAAATTTTCTGACTTTTCCTGGTGATTACTTTTTATTTGGCCAGGCAATGTATAATATTGTCATTGACTTGAGCCTCATTGGTGCTTTCCTTCTGCTAAATAAACCAAACAAAAGAAAGCCAAATACATTTGAAGATGGCTACACTACTAAGTCTATTCCCTTAGTCCTATCCATCCACTGCAGACTCCTCTCACTCATGTGTGGGTCATATTTTACAGTGTCAGACATAGACATAAACACAGTCATTAAGTGGACATTAGATTAATCTTCAGACTGCACCAGATGAATCAAGGCAATGTTATTGATTCAAATATCATGAAGATGTGTTTTCAAACCTCACCGACTAATGTGTTTGAATAAGTAAGCCTTGTGCATCTAAATTACATGTCAGAATATTAATTGAGGCTATGATGAAGACTTTTTAAATGGCTGGAAATATTGATAGCTAATGTTGATATGCCGCAATTTGAGGTGCAGTGTAGTCTGCAAGTTTCCCAAAATAAGACAATACATTAGAAATAAAAATGCTCAGTAATTAATGCTTTATCTGACCCTGTTCTATGGCGTAAAGTAGGTAATCTGTCATAATTATTATTTTACTTTAGTCCCTACCCTGGCCTCTACAGACTACAACCCACTTTACATATAGATAGTCAATTTTAAGCATGTTATTATTTTAAACTTTGTCTTGTTTTGGGACTAGTCTAGTTTATGTAGTTGTCTCCTTAACCATTATGTCCAATTTTGGCATCAACAAAAGGCATCAAATTATTTAAAAAAATAACCAATATAAAGTTTCAGAAAATTTCAAACATTTTATAAGCAAATTACATCGCCTGACTGACACAACAATCTATGCTCCATTGATTTGAAAAAGTCTAAAGGTATTTTGAGGGCAGCCATTTTGATTTTTTCATCAGACACAAACAGTTTCCTAGATCAACTTGAAGTGTTCTTTGTAGAAACGTCAACCTCTCCATTATGTCTTTGTCTGCTTCAATAATACGGTCCAGCTGAGGTAAGTTAGCTTGGCTCCTGTCAAATCAACTATGACAAAACAGTTGTATGCATTTTACTGAATAAAAATGTATTTCCAGGTACATTTGAATTTGATTGAGACATCCTTTCACACATTTTTGCCAGTTTCTAAGGCCTTGGTGGCAGTGGTGCAGTGGGTAAAGTCTGCAAAGTTGCCGGTTCGAATCCCTGCCCGAGCGCATATTTCAGTTGTGTCGCTGGGCAAGACACTCAACCCAGATTGACTATGAATGAATGTGGTTGTGTGATTGGTGGTTGGTTGGAGAAGCCATAAGCACAGACTGGCAACTGTGTAAGAAATGATCTAAATATTGTATTAAATCTGATGCTGTAGACACATCAAAAGTTTATCATAAAATTTTCATCTCCAAAATGTATTTCTATATTTGCCTATCCCATATCATGGCCTTAATTCCGGTCATATTGACAGATTTTTGCCAATGCACAGCCTTATCAGTCAGTGTAGCCTCATAAAGTAGTCCTAATTTGTATTATGTCATATTAAAAATACAATTAATATTCATAGCCGCAATATGTAAAATATTTCAACAAATCAAAACAAAATTGTAAATAGAACTGGTCTGTTGTGCAATGTATCCACTGTGCTGTTTTCATCCTTCATAGCTTAGAGATACACCCAAATTCACATTTTTCATAGATGATTAAATGTAGGCTCACTGCTTTCAAAACATTTCAGACATCGACTCACTAAATTGCATAAAAACCCAAGGCAGATTTGAATGTACGCGTTTGGAAACACACACATTAGCGGGTCCTTCTTGGGGTTAACGTGAAATCATCTCGACAACTTGGCTTTTTGCACCTTTTACCTGTGATCTCACACAAACCTGGGCTTCATAGATAGAGTATAAACGCACAGCAGTGATTTCAATGTGTATTTTCCATCAAAACGGTTCAAAGGGACACGTCCTCAACCTTCATCAAAACTCATTTACATAAAGCTTTTAACTACAGCCCAAAAACTCACACGTGTACAAGTCTATTTATGGCATAAGAAAGTCCAAATTAAATGTAAAGTGAGGGTTTTTGGTATAAAACTAACTCAAAAGCAGTCAAAGTACGCAGACCACCACCAAGGCAGCTCATTTCCCCTACATACTCTTAAATGGTGCTAGATAGAGCCTTCTGGGACTAGACACCCTTTCAGGAAAAATGACAAAACAGTAACCTCAATTCAAATATCTTAATACACTGAAAAGTTACCAAAGAAGTTATCATAAATCTAAGCACCAGCATTATTTTGCAAATGAATGCTGCTCATTGGTTTGTTTTGTTGACTTAGCACTTTGTGTACTTGGAGAAAGATGGGGGAAGGGACTCTGAGACAGCCAACCATAAACTGTCAGTGCAAACTTGTGATTTCAATGTTTATTTTCCATCAAAACGGTTCAAAGGGACACATCGTTAACCCTCATCAAAACTCATTAACATAAAGCTTTCAACTACAGCCCAAAAACTCACACGTGTACAAGTCTATTTATGGCCTGTCCAAATTAAATGTAAAGTAAAGATTTCTGGTAGAAATGTTTGGTTAACTCAAAAGCACCCACAGACCCCTCAATAGTTTTGTATCTTGGATATAGACAATAAGCATCATTGAGATTATTGATCCCTCCTAAAATTGAAGCTATTTTCTTTTTTTGTATCATTTGTGACCTTCCCTCAAAATGTAATCCAAGACAGACAAACAGACAAATGCTACCAAAAACATTACCTTCTTGGCAGAGGTAATGAAGTTTAATTTGCTGGTACTCTAATGTCTTTTGCAGTCCAAGTACATATTTTACTTGGGTTAATTTTTAGGTTTTTCTCATTATATCGGCGGAACGCAATGCGTTCGGCGATATTATGGTTTCATGTTCGTCCGCGTCCGCGGATTGGCCGTGTGACCGCGATAACTCAAAAACGAAATGCCGGATCACTTTGAAACTTTGCAGATACGTAGACCCTATAAGGACGCCGAACTGTATCGATTTGGGTACA
>JAVQKG010153713.1:0-15601 GCA_036025885.1 Hypseleotris bucephala | reverse complement strand
GGAAATTTTGAATAGAGTTGGCTTGAGTTAAATGCCTATAAATTTAATTTTTTCAGTTAAGACGGATAGATAAAAAAAATGAATGAGTAATATATATCATAAGTATATACACACTTATCAAGCAGTCCTAAGATACTACTACTTTACCTAGTTTTAGCATTGCCATTCATTTGTGATTGACCTTGAATTATTCTAAAATAAGTTGCAATAAAACTATGAACTGTTCTAAAGACATTCTTTGCTAAATTTGCTGACCCCTTCTGGCTGGGGTCCGCGAGGTTTCCCAACCTGGCAACCCAACCTCATGGAAATCCATCTTGTACCACTCCCATTCACTTCGTCCGACAGAACACCACTGGTGGTGCGGACCAATCACGGGGCTGCATTTGCCATGAGTGGGCGGGCTTTAGCTTAGCAACCACAAGCCTTTATTAAAGCGTATTAGCAACATGCTAACGCTGAGAAACGTAATGTCAGCTGCTATAGTTTTACAAAAACATTAAAAATCACCCAGCGATAATTTATTAAATTCATTTACGGATTTAGCAGTTCCTTGTTTGGCAACGTCATAGCTGTTGTTGTGTTGCGTTCAGCCAATCAGCTCTCTCCTGAGCGGCCATGTTTCCAGAGAGTTGTCTATGGAGCAGTTTCAGATCAATGCGCAGCACTCTGAAGCAGAGGGTTACACATCGATCTGGCTTTTTCCAGGTTATATAAAAAGATAACTAACATAAACAAGACATAGTGACAAATCCTTACTCTTCTGGTGGGGTTTTTAGGATGAGAAAATAGTTTGCAACATGGCTTTCTCTTTAACTTTCAACTATTCCTTAAAGTTTTTTTTCTATATATTTCAAAGTCAGTATGTGCACTTCAAAGTTATAACAAGCTTGCATTCCTTTCCTTTACCATGTATTTTGTGCCTGATTTACAGCAATGTCAAACTAAGAGACAGGGTTGAGAGAGTCTTGATTTTCCGAACCAGACCACTCCAAGTTAAATGATACGTCGGTGCAAAAAGCTTAAGTGATTGGCGGTATGAGACATGTTGGCCGTACAGTACATGGTCAAGTTCAGGCTTATATAAATTATTCATGTCTGTTTCTGTCACTGCTCCATAGGCTACAGTGAATATAAGGTCATTAGAGTCTGTCCTGCAGCAGTTTGATGGATGAGGGAATACATGCTGACAGTGGCTTTCTATTACACAGCTTCCACACAGGGAAAAAATTACTATGAGACCTATAGCTTAATTGGATGGGCAAAACCTTATCTTTAAAGGTCCTATGTTGTGCAAAATGGACTTTTTTGAGCTTTCAACCATGTTGTTTCTTCAGTCTCTCACCAACAAACATTTTTGACAACAGAATTACTGCCAACTGGATATTGAACTCTGAGTTATCGGGGTTGTAAATGTGAATGTCCCAATAGATTATTACCCTTGGAATATCTAATGCCAACTGCCAACAAAATGTCATAGATGCAGTCAGTATGTGTCCGATTTGGGGGTGTGGTCTCTGACGTGGGGGAAAACAAACTTTTTCCTTAGCATGTAAGAGGAAGCTGACAAGCACTAATTTCTGTATTTAACATACCAATTTGGATCAATCCACTTTGTTGGCCTATATAGGTCTGGGTCTTTATAGTGTAAATTATATAAAATTACTTTGACATTGCAGATGTATTTTATGGGTAAAAAACAATTAAGCAGCTCCTCTCCATTGTAATGAATGGCATACTTTCCCCCCAATTACTGACCAGATGTGGCCTGTATCTACAGTATGTTCACCTAATAAGTCAAATCACTTTTCCTTCTCTTACTGATGCTTGGTTTGCTCACATATTTAAACATCTATGCTATATTATATACTATACTATATTGACTTGATGCAATGTAATCATTCTTTATTTAAAATACAACTGTTAGAAAAAGTGTAAGTGGTCAAAGAGTATAAACTGACAAAAAAAAACTTTGTTGCAATGTGCTACCTTCGAGCGATGTAGGCAGCCATTCATCTAATTAAGGATATTACAAAAAGTTATGAACAAGGCTTGGGGCCAAATGAGATGGTAATGGTAGGTGTCAACTGAGGGGCAGAGCCATAAAGACAAGACAAACATAAACAGTATATTACATGGGTAAAAATCCACCCCCGGGCCACAGGAAGACATTGCCAAAACAGATCTTCATTGTTTTATTTCGCTGTTTTCAGTTCGTCTTAAGATTTACATTTTCACTCCTCGTAATGATGCTTCACAACAGCCGTAGGCCATGTAAACATCACTTTATTATATGGCTGCATAATTTTAACCGTGTTTGAGTGGTCACTTGTTGAAACGCTTGACCTAAATGACCCTTATAAATGCAGCACTGACCTTAATAGAAAACACAATGCTTTGTAGTGTAGCATATTGCTACTATTTTAAAGTTAACAAGCACTAATTTCTGTATTTAACATACCAATTTGGATCAATTGACTTTGTTGGCCGCAGCAGCAATATGGTGACATCTTGAACTTTAACAATAGATTGACCAGTTATGTGGGTAAATGATTATTTTCATCTAGATTTCTTAAATCTCACACAAACCTTTCAGTTTATCCATGGTATCTGCAAAAATAGTTAAGCTGCATATAGTCATCATTGTAATATAATTGTATTGTTGTAATATTGTGATATCCATCTATATATGATGATTTGATAACTTGTTTGCCTTGCTGTATTTCACTTAAGAAGAGCCCTTAGCTATCACCCTGGTTTTGCTACATGGCCAGAGGTGGTATTTGGCCAGAAAATGTTGGCAGAAAAAATGTGTTGTGCCCAGAAAGGCTTAAAAAATTTGACATTTCTGTTAATATAATTGCCGCAAATACTGACCAGCAAACTAAAAACCTTTCTGTTTGCACTTTGGAAAAGGTGGCTTGGCAACAACTACATTATTAATATTATCCACTTGTCATTTGGTTGCATAATAATCACCGCATAAGGACAACTACTTAACTTTTGAATGACTTTGATCCAAATCTATTAAACTTCTAGACTCAACTTCAGGTTTCAAAAGCTCTTGTTACTTTTAATTTTTTATTGATCGGCTCCTGTGTTAAATCCATGCTGTCCCTTCGGATTAGACTAAAGAAGTGTAACAAATAAAAACATGCCAAAAAGCCTCAGCTCACTTCTAACCACACTTGGACCTGGAGCATGAAGGAGATCAAAGTGCTAAACATGTCTAGGTCAATATGGCATTTTGAGCTTACGGCAACACATTGCTGTAGCTTTAAGATTAGAATACAGTATATAGCAGAAAATTGACATAAATAATCAATAGGAAAACAAGATACAGGCAGCAAAACAGGATCTTAACATTGTGAATCGACATACAACAACATCCAACAAAGGGGAAACATGGAGCATATGAGCAGGAAAAACTGGCAACCAGAAAAATCAAAATGGTGTGACAAAAAATATTGTAAAAAATATAGTTTTATAAAGTTTACCAGTAGAATACCAGCAGAATACATTTTGTGTAGAAAATAGGCCTTGGTCACTTTATTAGGCAGACCTCTATACCTAGTGACAAATAAGTAATTGGCTTCCCACATCAAGTCAGTGGATTTAGTCATGTTCTGTATGTATATGTTGAAGACAAACCCACTGAAGTTCAAGTCCAGCATTGGAAAGAAGAAAGGTGAATATTTGTGAACTTGATTATGGAATTTATAGAGTACATTGTAAAAAAAATAAATAAAAGTTCTTGTGAGTGGTAGTTCTGTGGGCAAAAATGCCATATGTGAGAAACTGGTTTGAAATCAAAGACAGACAACATTATATCAAATGAGAATATCAAGGTCTGCAGATAAAAAAAAACTGAAAAGTGGGCAGTGTTTTTTCAAATACCTCTGAAACACGTATGTATCATTTGATAACAATCCATATTGAAATATTTCTTCCCATATAATCAACCTTGTGCTTCCTATCTGACACATCATACAAGGATGAGGGAGGGTTGTGAATGATTTGGTTGGCCTCCACTCGCCAACTTCCTTATCATCTGCATAACAATGTAATTATAACCTACCTGATTCACTCCCCTCTCTTAACTTACAGCTGCACCAGATTTCACCAATGATTGTTTTGGCAAAACGTGCCGGGCTGCTCAATCAGGTGAAGTGAATGACGACCACATTGAAGCCGCCTTTACCCACCAGCTCACCGCCTTAAGACATTAATCACAAGGTAATTGGATTCAGAATTAGGCGGACATTGTCTTTGTATTCCTTTGGCTTGAAGTGGAATTCTCATCACTCTCTGGCAGCGAGCATCCCTCTTTCTTATTTTGTGACTACTTTTGTGTTGTGCCCCCGGGGTTTTTACAAGAATATGGGAATAGGAAGACAGAAAATAGATAATGAGATGAGAAAGTGAGGGGAGGTGTCTGGAAAATTTGATTCACTTCATATGGCAACACTGAAAAATTAATCCAGTCACTGTGATGAATAGGCCCAATTAATATACTGTAGGACAGGGCTGTGTTAAGAGAAGTTGGTTAATTTAAGATATAATCATGCATATTGACACGTTTCATGACCTTCTTTTCATTTTGACTGCTCTCTTTCAGATGTTGACACTTTAAAACATCTTTCTCCCTTTAGTACATTTTTCACCAGTAGTTCACCATAGTTCACATGTCCAAAGTCCGGCCCAGGGACCAGTTGAGGCACAAGGTGACACTTTATGTTGGCCTCTATCTTCTGTTTTAGCAGCTTTTTATTACTCGAATTTCAGCCTAAGTTAATGATTGGATAATGTTAAAATATTTGTATATATATCTATAATAATAGATACATAGGGAATATACAGCTGTCCATGTATGACACTGTGCTGATTCACATTTCTTTTTACATTACAAGTAACATCACTTGCATTCACTTTATAATTACAATTTTTTAAGAGGTAGAATTTTTTTTTTTTGATTTGCTAGAAGGAATTAACTGTAGTTAACCTAGCCACAATAAACAATGTGGAACAATTTATTGTATGCTTGTAGATAAAACAATGATTATATAGTATATCCATGAGCATTACACATTTTTCACAACTCTTTTTATGAGATTAGTATTAATATTAAAGAGTCCCTACAGCCATATGTAAAAACCAATTGTCCCATTGAAGAACTTCATGAACCACAATGGCAGCTATTTCCCATGCTAAATCATAAACGTGATGACTATTCGGTACATTTATTGCATAGACAGCCATAGTCATGTAATTTAGAAGGTTTTACTCTTCTCCGAGGCACTAACCCAAGCCTTTCAGTCCTGGGAGTACTTACAGAACTGAAGAAAGAGAAATTTACACTGGACTAATGCCATACTCTGCACATCTCACCATTCGATCAGACACCTTTTTATATCTCCTTTCTCCCATCTCTCATTCGACTATAGGAGTATTACTTTTTCATCACTTTAAATTGGATAGCCCAGAATAATAGTGGCTCGGTCAATTATTGAAACACTGAATCTGTCATTTGGTGGGAAGATTTAAGATTTGATAAGCCACAGAAAGATCTCCAGAGCTCCAAGGACTTTCTCTGCACATGCTCAGTTGGTGTCTACCTGTTTAAGGGTTTTAAATGGGGACCCCCACTAGCAAATGTACCACTGATGGCTAGAATAATCAGAAAGATGGATATACAGTGTCAATGTCTAAATTTTATTTTGATTTTATTTATTATTTTTTTTAATGTTCACCAAAATGTTGCATTTGTTATAAACATATTTTCGTATAAATGTCATCCTTCATAAAAAAAAACTAAAAAAACTTGCAGATTCTAAATATTTTATCTTAAACAAATAAACAACAAAAACAACACACACTTTTTACCGCAATTTATGTTCTAAATAATACGCCTGCGTGTATGAGGCTATGGTTGTGATATGGATCCGATAATTTTGCAATCATTAATACAATTTATTTAAATATGTGGCAAAGGAATGTTTGTATTCTCATATTCCTGGTTTACTCTATAAGCCTGTATTGTTAGTACAGTGATTGGTTAACAGTAGACTCATGTCAGTGGCTGAAGCGTGCTGTAGTCAAGTCTCTTTGATCTGGCGCGTCTCCGTTTGAACGCGCCTGAACCTCCACCTGCGCCTCCGCCGGTGAAGGCTTTTAGACACACCCCGTGCTCGCCCACGCCTAGACCGCGCTCACGTCAGTCTGCACGATAGCACCAATACTATGACTGTCACATACCTGGCCAAGTCTGTACCTCTACTTTTTTAAATGATTTAATTTTAAAATACTGCTGCATATAGCTACTTTATTCTCAAGAAGTAAAGTTTATTCACCAAATATTGGGACATTATGTAGTCCTGTGGTGGCATTTACTTGTGTGGAAGTGGTGCAATGGGTAAAAAGTTGAGGGCAAGACACTTCACCTAACTTGACTGTATGAATGTGTTAGTGTGACTGTGTGATTGTGGTGGCCAGGAGGGACCATAGGCGCTGAATGGCAGCCACACTTCCCCCACCAAGTGTGGAGTCAATGAATAATGCATGATTGGGGGTTCTGGTTTATAGATCTAGTTTAGTCTCAGTTTATAAGTGATTTAGCCCTAGAAAAAATCCCTACATTCTTTCCTTGGTTGGTCTAGCCAGAGACACAACCTACTATTTTCCCTTTTATTTTGTATTCAATAGACAATCCTAGCAAGTTCCCATATATTTGTATAATTACATTAATTTTATCATCAGAAAACTAGAAGCTATTGAGGCAGTTTTATCTCTGAATATAAATCCCTGAAGGTCTTACAATGTTAGCATGATTTGATATACCCTTCTAATCTCACAAAACATTCACAAATAGATAACAATCATCTAATGTCCTTATGTAGCCCATGACTGCCCCGTGTCCTGTTTGGCATGATTGTACTATCAACATAAAGCTTGTTATCTGAGCTTACACATGTGACTTAATTAAATGAAACTGCTGTCTTACTGCTGTCCCTATGCCTTGACCCTCCTAACCAACAAATGAGGAAGTTTAAGTTTGTAGGAATGGAATAGGAGATGGGAATCAAATATTATATGTCAATTTCTTTTTTTAATGTTTTAGAAATGTTTGTGTTTTGTTTGTTATAAATGTTTTGTTTTGTGTTTGTTTGTTATAAATGAAAAATATTTTTTAAATTAACTATTGGTGCCTAGAATGACCACAGAGGACACAGATAAACAGGAAAAGGAAAAGTTAAGCTCTATTACCTCCACCAAGGAACGTATTTGGATAACATTTTCAGGGAAAGTCAGGAATCACATTTTTGGGATTTTGAGAATGATCTGGATCACCATCTGGATCCAGGAAATTTAAGAACAGCATTACAACTTTACTCATAAACTACTGAACGGATTTGGTTGAATTTTTCAGGGAAGGTTTTTTAGGGATATGTCATTTATTGAGGTATGTATACTACTATACTAATATCTTTTTATATTTTACATACAAACAACTCAGAGCTTTGTCAAAATACAAATGAAAGTAAACCCCAAAATTTGTCATACCTGATTCAATGTTAAAGTGGTTTCCCTGTTCCCGGTTTTCTCACTAACAGTGTGTTCAAAATATGACCATTTTGTGAGCTGTCAGTCAGGAGCATGTCATGTACCTTGTTAAGTTAAGTTAGGTCTTCACCATGGCCCTGTCACACACTGAGTGTAAATAAAGACGAATCCTGAACATAATTAGATCTATTCTAATTAAGGCTTACTCCACTACAGCACATTACCTGTGCTCGTGTCTCAGACTGATGGAATTTGGCTAAATTAGGGAGCATTTCCATTACATCTGGCGACACGGTGGCACAGTGGTTAGCACAGCAAGAGGGTCCTGGTCCTTTATGTGCTTACCACTTTGCTATACTTTCTTTATGTGCAGCCATTATGCAATATGGCTCAGACCAACAGTAAATCGGAGCATCTATATCTAGAGACATGCATTTGCTAGGTTAAAGCTTACAGTGCCTTTGAACATCCACAGTTATTAAAATTGATAATAAGTTTAGATAATATACCAAAGGTTGCATCATTTTCATTACATACAGCGTATTGCTAAATATGATAATGGGATCAAGAAGTTAATTTGAATAGTACGATGAGTTATTTGGTCATTGCGGCTGGTCCTACCACTTAAAATCTATTTATTTATATTCAACCACAAAGTAACACTGATCAGATCGAATATATTCCCATTCTCTCACAAGTCAAGTAGGAATGCAAGTGTGACATTTTCAACTTTTGAACTACAAAGATCGCCTGACATCACAGACATGTACAAAGAGAGGCGCGGCTGTCAAACGCACTGATGCTGAGGAGATGTTTTAGGGCCATTGCATCACTTTATGTCTTCAGCCCCAGGACGCTGTGTCAGGTGCTTCTTAAATTAGATGTAGCAGCAGATGTGAGGGCACCGTCAAAGACAAAGAACAAAGTTAACATTTTGCAAGCTTTGTCAAGTACTTCAAAAAGCCCTAAACATATAAGCAGAGGTGGGAAAAGTGCCTTTTAGATGGACCTATGTAAAAAATACTTTGAAAATAATAATACATCACTAAAATACACTGTCTGGCCCCCTAAACAATAAAAAAAATAAAAAATCACCACCTGGATTAAACCAAGCAAACATCCTCTAGTTGGTCATGTTTAGGTTCAAGACCATTATACTGTATAAGGTCAGCTGTATTAAATTAGATGGATTATTCTTTCCTGATTATCCAGGATTCATCGGGCTCAAGTTGTGAAAGAGTGGTTCAGGGAGCATGAGACAATATTTCCACACATAGATTTGCTACCTCATAGTCCAGACCTTAATCCCATTGGGAATCTTTCAGATGTGTTAAAGAAGGCTTTGTGCGGTAATCCGAAAAATTGGACAGAAATACTGTTAACACAATAGCAGAAGCTTAAGCAGTCCAACAAAATATATGTAATACATGTGTCTGACCTTTTTTTTGGTGGAGTCAACTATGGGGTTAGAATGCAGTAAAAAGTTGAAAGCATGATATCCACCTGGCTATTACATTATATAGCACTATTAAAGGCAAACAACGTAGCATAAATAATTACTAATATAAGTTTTAGAAGATGTAAAGATATTTCAGTAAAATTGTGACTGTAAGTTTAAAGTTACAATGACTTATTCTCCTAAATTAAGAATATGCCACATTTTTGTACACACACTCAATTGCATTTGTTATAATCATTATCCAGAATTGCTCTAATTAAACCTCAAATCAAATGCCTACACTGAGAGTTAAACATCTGTGTTGCATGTAAACTGTTGGGTTGTTTTCTGACTGAGCCTGATTGCATTGTACAAATGAACAAAACATGAGTCAATGTAATGTGCAGAAACTTGGACCAGAGCAGAACGGGCAAAAGAGACTTCACAGCTCCAGGCCTGCCTTTAAAACGTGTCTGTGTTTATTCTATATATGGCACTTGTATTGGCCCTGTGGCTAAAGCATGCCCCGACGTGCCTTGTGTCATGACAGGCCGGCAACCAGCTTCCTCCTGCAGTGACAGCTGATGTACCAAACCAATAAACAAACAAGTGATTTAAGAAGTATCCCAATAGGGACCTTCTATTAATGTAATCTATAGAAATAAAAATAAAATCACTAAATCATATGTTATGGTCCAAAAGAAAAAAAAAACATTTTGCCTTCAACTAAATTCAAATTAGTGGTCTACACATTAGAAATTAGCCCCTATAGTAGGACTATTAAAGGAATAGAAGTGGTTGTAAAACAACAAATCACTACAGTAAAGCAAATATCTCTTTTGTTACAACTAAGAGAATGTGTACCACCAATGGCATCTGTACCATAGTTGACAAGTGTGTTACAAATATATGAGACATAATCTAAATTAATGTGAAATCCTGTATTAACATTTTAATACAACCTCCTGCTAAAATTATCTTGCATGTTTTTGAATGGATGAAAGTGACATGAAGATTGACATGTTATGCATATAGCTCCTGTGATTCATGCAGCATGTATAGATTATAATTGTCATTGTGTCATGCTGTGTCTGGAAATATGCTTAACCTGTCAAAGTCACAACAGAGAGAGGCGCCAAGACAGAAGCTTCGGGGGCAGACTCGAAAATAGACAAGTGTGTATTTTTGTAAAGCGCAAAAGACGAGTACACTGCAAGCATGTCTTTTTTTCTGTCAAACTCACACGTTTAATGGCTTTTGAATCTATAGCATGTGCAGTCCGCTTTGAAGGATATGAATAATTAGAAAAAAAACTTGTTTTGTCATATAGTTTCAGGACTGGGGTGACCTGCATGTCAAGGGAATATATGGTGTTCTTAAAACAATAGAAATATAAAATTGTATCAACACAACCTACTCTCAAACCAACTTCATGATCAAATCTGTTACTGAGCATATTGGTGCTATAGGATACTTAATTGATTTTCTGTTGCAAAATCTACCCAGACCCATTGCAAATTCACAACATTCAACATTCAAACACCACTGTGTGGAAGAAATTTTGCTTGTCACTGTTTTTAAAGGGTATGTATAAAGTAGGTGTCTCTAACAAAATTGACATCAAACCTACGCCCTTGATCATAATACAGTATTTTTATGACTAAAAAATACATGTTAAGCTGAAGTATGGCAAAAAATATGCACATTTTCTAATAGTAAGTTTTTCAGTATATTTTTATCTAATGTTGTTCCCTGTGTCCCTTTTTTGATCCGACATTAATGTGGGGAAACCGAGGCACAGACACGGAGGAATTGAGATTATTTCTGTATGGTTCAGGATGAAACAAAAATATTTTCAAAAATAATTATAGACCATCGGCTTATTCACAGCTCAGCAGGAGCTGAGCTGTGAATAAGCAGCATCACTGAGTAGGCCTATTGTAAATCTAGAACACACTTAAAAACACTGAAGGACTGTTTGTGCCATTGTAATGTGAAAATCTACTATACAATATATTTATATCGGTGAAACGCTAGAATTGCGTTCGTCGATATTATGGAATCATTCGTCCGCGTCTGCAAATTGGCCGCGTGAACGCAATAACTCAAAAATGAAATGCCGGATCACTTTTTGAACTTTATAGGCAAAAACTAAATTTGGCAAAAGCATCCTTCACAAACATCCAGGGCAGCTGTGACGCGGAAGGTAAGCATTCGCCCTGGCCTGCAGCTGTAGGGTTGCCGGTTAGAATCCCTGCCCAAGCGCATATTGTTCTTGTGTCCCTGGGCAAGACACTAAACCCGCATTGCTCATTAATGAATGTAGTTGATGGTTGAATGGGATTGGTGTTCGGAGGGGCGTAGACGCATGGGGCGTTTCGCAGATATACATTTGCTGTCGTGTACGACAGCGTGGGTCTAGTTCAGTTTCAAAACATGGACTATTTTTTTTCGGTGCATTTTGTGACAGAACAAAAATACACACAATTAGTATTGCAGAGATGTGCTAAATCAGGAGGAACTATAGAATCTGTTGACTATAGAACTATTTTCCTATTCTGTACAAAAATGGTAGTCTGGTTTCTTGTTGATTGCATTCAATTTCAAGGAAGGAGATTAGTAAGCCACACATACATGCATGCATGCACCCAGCTTAGTTAGTTTGTATATGACAATGCCAACAAAATACACACAGCTGCGGCTTGCAATTGTTAATGGTTAGATTTTTTTGTGAAACAAGAAATCTAATGACTCTGAAAACCAACAATAATAGAATACGGAAAATAGACAAGACCTCCATAAAATTGTATGATCTGAGAAGGGTCCACAGTACTTGTTCGCTCACTGCTCCTTACTGGTTGTCCCACAGTGGCATTGGAAGACTGGGGTAAATGCAGAGATTATATTTTCACAGTAACATGAAAAATTCCTTAACCAACACTTATAAAAGACTAAGTCCTTTTTCCACGGCTAAAACTCGCTAACTATTGGTCAAGTCAACAAAATCTGATCTGATTTTACTGCAAAGGCCAGATGAGGAACTAAAATAAAAAATTAGGACAGATTATTTACTTTATAGAACAGGGTCACATAAAGCATTTTCTCAATTCTCCATTTGTTTTCATTTAAACTTACAAAACTGCTCTTTCAATGTCTATTTGTTCTAATATTTTTAAACATTTTCTTACATACACTGCAGATGCAATCACAGTCTTCATAACAACTTCTTCATTTGCCTTGGACTCAGAGCATTTACAATTGTGATTGGTATAATCAGTGACCAGCGTACATAATTCATGCTGCATAGTGATATAATAGAATTTGGGACAGCTGCTTGAGAGATGATTGCCTCTTCATTGCTGCATGTAGAGGGTCAGAGGCCAGAGTGATCAGTATGGAAACTGTGTCTCTGAGTCTGCAGCAGTGACCACAAATATTATGCAAATATGAGTTATATTCACAGATGGAGAGAAGTCAGCCTGTCTAATGAGATTGAGTGAGGGGATACGAGTTGCATGTTAAAGACTGGAGCTTATCCACCGACTAAAGATGAAATTATGGAGAGAAAGTGAGTTTAATCATCAGACTTCAGATATACACAACTTTATCGCTCCAAAAATGAAGAATTACAACAGGCAAAATATAAAACTCCCAGGTTGAATAAAAGTTTTCTAATAAATTGGCAAAACAATGATAACAAAAACCATACTGGAAAAAGTTCTGTGATGTCATTGTTTCCATTGGCTTGATGCACAAATTCTTATATCAGATTTAACCTACACATTTTAAGATGTATCATTGTGAAATAGTGCATTGATTTGAATACACATAATTTGATTTATTTACTTGACAAGGAACATATTGCTTGCTACTGATTACTGCACAATTTCTAAGTTTAGCAATGCTTTATGTTTTATTGTTTTGGTAAAATTAAAAACCCTTGAAAAATATTAACATGTATTATTTTTATCCCCATTTTATTTAGTACATTAAGAGATAATTACCCAATCCATCCCACAATGTAAAACATAAACAAATCCAGAAGTATTGATAGAAAGTCATAAATATTTAGTCAATAAAGCAGTGTAACAAAATTCAAAACTGATCCAACATTGTATCAAAGTATATTCCGTGCTGAGTTTGAAATGACAAAAGATTAATGTTGATAATTCACAACTCATAATGACTCAGAACTTGGAAGGTGACTCTACAAGAAGGACGCCAAGAGGCAAGATGTGACAAAGCTTATGCAGAAGAATGGAGGTGCCAGCACATTTTGGGCCCAACATTTGAATACAATGTAGTGAGTTGGAGGCTGTACAGAAACAAACAATGTCTCAATCTGAAATGACTTGGAAGGGAAGTCATTTCGCAATAAGGAGGAAGAAAATGTTCCCTAAAAAGTTGAAAGCCCACTTCATTTCTGTGGAGTGATTGAAGTGGTCTAAGATGCAGCAGCACACCTGAATTATAAGTGATCTTTGAGTGCATTACAAAGCAGCGCTAGAGCTTGTGTTGTCTTCATCTGGATTCAGTTGCCTCATGTTGGAATCAGCATCTGAAACAGTTATATAAATCTGCATTGTGGTTGTAAATTGGATAGTGTAGCCAATCTTATAGAGTTCCTGTGCTCATTTGTTAACACTTTTGTCTTGAGGTACTTTTAATTTGGTATAGAACCAAAGTCTGCTGATATGATAATACAATAATTACTTGTAAGGACTAGAAATGTTCAAATATCTTTATAAGAAACTGGGTTTTTAATAACTATATATAACCTACAAAACCCTAAATCAATGGACCAGTCAAATCAGAACTGAAGAAGTCTGCTGGAACCTGCAGATGAAACGTCTACTAAACCTAAAACCTTGTCCAGCTGCTCTTTTCAACCTTCAGAATGAACTCTATCTGGATGAATGAAAACTGTCATCATTGTTTATATAATAACTGGGTGGTTAGTGTTGGATCAATCCAGAGTCTGGTGGGAGTCTGCAAGTCATGCATGTTTTACTGTGAGTTCCCTTCAGATACCACTTTCTTCCACCAGCCTAGAACATCTTTCACTCTATATTGCTCATAGTAAGTCTGTCTGTAATTGTATGTCTATGTATCAACCCCGCAAGTAACTAAGTATACCATGAAAAGCAACTTGCTGTCTGATTTCGATTCACCAAAAGCCCCTTCTTTATTTCTGTGAAACAAAAAATTCTCTGTGGGCCACATTTGCTGCACAGGGCATAGTTTGGACATCACTGGTCTAGGGTGTACCCCGCTTAAGGCCTATAGTTGCTTGGATAGGCTCTTGTCATTAACCACTAAAGGCAGCTTAGACATACACGCATATTTATACATCTATTGGGCAAAACTCTCCACTTTACTAAGTTGAGCCACTTCCGAACCTCTTATCTGTCATTTGGGACAGGCCCATAATTGGATCTGTGGAGAGTAAATAAACTGCAAAAGACTCTGACAGGGATGAGCGGGGCGGGCAGCCTACGAAGCTACTTTATATTTTGGTTCATTTCCTATTAAACAAGATGGATCATCACAGGGTTAGACCTCAATTTGTTAGATAGAACTGCATGAGAACCAATCAGTCCACTGAAATGTTGTGAGTGCTTTCATTTGTGAAACAATGCGGTTGGTAATGGAGGAGGAGAGGGGTGTGATGCATGTAGATTAATATAATGTAGGATAATGGACCTGTTTTAGACCTGGTTTAGACTTGTTTATAGATGAAGGCACTCTAGTCCCAGAATAGAAGTGGTTTACTTCTGGTTTACTCTCAGTTTAGACCTTGTTTTGTCTGTTTTAGGCTTGTTTAGAAAATTTGGGGAATTGTATTTGGTCTAGATCCAGTGTGGTCCTGGTTTAGTTTAGATCTGGTACAAAGCAGGTTGAACCATCATGTGGAACAAATTTTAACTTTGAGCTATGTTTACACCAGATTTAGTCCTGGTTTAGACCTGGTATACTCACTTGGTAAAACCTTAGATTGTTAGATGGAAATACACGAGACCCAATTCATTTGAGGAACAATCAGACTGTGCATATATAGTATGCAGTCCAGGTTGAGAACTGGAGACTGTGATGGGGTTATACACAGAATGTATTACTGTTTCTATCTTGGCACATCACTCCATTTTCCCAGAATTACCAGTTTACATGCTATGAATGTTAATATTTGCCTCAACATTGGGACTGATTTTAAGTGCTTTGGATTTGGTCTAGTTTTTGTATAGACTTAATTTTTTACCTTTTTTAGACTTGGTATAATCCTATTTCATACCCCGTGTGGGCATGGCATAGTTCTGTCTGTCTGCAACATTTTTTGATATGCTATATTACACATATGGAAATAAATCTAAACAATTCTTACTTCAGTGGTATACCCAATTCTTAACAATGGAGCTGTTTGATTGAAACATCATGACCTTTACAATGTCCTCTAGTTATCTGACACTGCTCCTCATCTTTACTATCTTCCACACTCAATCATATTGGATTCTATCTATTTAATCTACACTATCTGCTCTAAAGCCATCTAACTTTACTCGAGTCATACTTCACATCCCATTTCATCTCTGTCTGGGCCCATGAATA
>JAVQKG010153682.1:0-12869 GCA_036025885.1 Hypseleotris bucephala | reverse complement strand
TCAAATATTAGTAAAAGATGCTTATTGACTAACCTTATCAGATATGAGTCCATGGAAATAATTGGAGGAGACACCGACTGGAACAGGCCACTGCTGTAAATGGTCAACACTTTAGAAGAGAGACATCACAGTTTGAGTAAATGTTGTTATCATGTAGAAAATGACATTATGTTACATAGTAGTTCATAAATGACAAAAGTTAAGACATTTTGAAGGTGAACTGGTCTTACTTACATTATATTGTATTTCTGATTATACAAAGTTTTGTTTTTGCATTAGTATCAGAGAATATCTGGTATAAGCCCAAATATCGGAATTGGAACTGAAAAAGCCGGATCGGTGCATCTCTAAATAAAATATTTACTGTTGTTAAGTCTCATTCAAAATAAGGTAACAAAATACTTCTCATAATTCATTCTTTAATCATCTCTTGTTTGTCATTCATACTGGCATTACTGATGTCTAATAGGGATGGGACATTGCAGTAAACAATAATATTGTTTATCGCAATAAAAATACGGACGTGGCTTTTTTTTAACATTGTGATAAGCATTCATTGCAATAATTGTGATTTATTTGGACCTCATTGCCCTTTAGACCTTACTGTGAACAGATCATTTATCGTATTTAAGTAAGTAGCCTATAAAATTCAAGTGATGTTGGTGTCAACCTACAATAAAATTTACTGTTGAGATTCACTTGCATTTTAGGGACTTTTTAAACTTGTAGGCATATTTTTTAATTATTATGATATTATCGTTAATCGCAAATATTATGGCTACATTAATCGTGAGACAAAAATGTTATATTGTCCCGTGCCTAATTGCAGCCTTTGCTAATTGTGACCATTATAATTGCGATTAATCTGTCAGCCCTGGTGTACTGACTTAAATCCAGACCTGTAGTTGAAGTGGGTGGAGTCAGAAACACAGGAAACAGGACGTGTTGTGACAGAGGAGCCTCACTTACTTCTGCTTTAACTCACTGTGGATTCCTTCTGAAGGATAGCAATGTGAGTTTTAAATTACTTCTCACACGTCTAAATTATACTGACAAAATGCTTTGAGTTTTTGGGTGAAAGATTGTAGCAGAATTATTGTTTGTAAGTTTAAAAAACGCAAAACTTTAAATTTAGAAATTGAGCGTTTTAATTTCAATTTCTACCTTAAAGTTTTACATTGTTACAACTCACTCAGGATCTTTGTCCGGTGCAACAACTTACAACATTCTGTCAGAAAAACTTAGAAGTGTGAGTTGTAGTTTTAAAACCCACATTGTTATCTTAAAACAAATTATAAAATGCAGTTAGAATAACTTTTTAACTAATTTGACATATGACTTTCTTACTGTGTAACCACTTAGTCTGGTGGGATTGTTGTCTATGGCATATTTTTAACATTAGACCTGACTATCTGTGGGAGAGACTAAAGTAAAACTCAACTACTGAAGAAGTAGTTTTTAAACATTTTAACAATTTCTTCTTAGGACACCTCCAGAATACAGCTTTAGCTTTTTTGTTTGTGCTGTAACCTCCAAGCCCGAGTAGACGTTTCTGTCAAACCCTGGTTATAACACTTCTTATGAACACAGTTTAGTTTGTGGCTTCTTTGGGAAAATTTTGGTTATACTAAGACTATCTCTTATAAACTATTTAATTAAAAACTATTTTTGTTAAACGAGCAAGCTATCTTTTTTTTTGCTTTAGTCTACATGAGATGCTGTTTTTTGTCTACTTTTAAATTTAAAGAGCTCATTGTGTTTGGTAAGAAATATGAATTGTTTCCATTTACTGTGGTGGGTTAGGTATAACAAGGCCTAATAAAAACATTTAATGGATGACTAGATAATAGTCTTGATTAAACAGCCTTTCCGAAATTTTAGTCGTTAAAACATCACAACAGGCCAGTTAACTCGACAACTGTGGTTTAAATGTAACTATAAAAATATAACATGCAGACTACAAAGTACTGTATGCATTTTACAAAAAAGAGGGATTGTGTCTTACAATCTGCTAAAGGTGATATGCTTAATTCTACATCTACAGATTGAGATTTTAGAAGCAAAACATCAAACAAATACAACAGTGTCTAAAAGGTTTTAGCCATTGCAGATTTCTATCAAATGTCGATATTATTACAACTAATAATAATACTAATACCCCACTATGCAGTAATGTGCATGTGTTCTTCAGCCTATGTTGAAGTAAAACATTAAAAGGATATAGAGTAGGTAGTAGGCCTATGAGCTCGGGCTGTAAAACGCTGTCCCGGTTTGTCTCCGTCCAGTAGAGTTATAATCACGGTTTATTACGCGGTTAACGGGGACTGGTGCCATTGGACGCCGAACAGAGGCCATGGACAGCGGCATGACTTCGACAGAGACCGTGCCCCTCTGGAGGCGCACGGCAGTAGCGGATAGGCTCCCATTACCAACCCCGGCCCGCCCACACCAGCCCAGCTCACAAAATGGACGGGGGGAGGGGTACACGATGCTGACAAAAAAAAACACACCAAGAAACTGGATACTTTTCGTTTCTTTGACATGCCACTTCTGTTCAAAGGCAGCCATATATGCTCTGGTTTGGTTTATCCAAGAGAAAATATAGCGTAGGCCTATGTGTTGGGGGGGAAATGTGCAAGCGCTACACAAAGCTTTGCGCAAAATAACAAGCTCAAACTATAGCCTACAAGGCACTAGGCTACTTTTTATAAAAACTCACCTAACCACGTTAAGGACAATTGTAGATTAACTAAACTCGGGAATTAATTGAATCAAGACATTAATTGGCAATGATAGCGTATTTGGTTTAATGTGCATTGATATAGCCTACTTATTTAATTACACAGGATTAGCCTATTGCCTGTAATAATATGAATTTGCTTGTACTAGCCTATAGGCTATTGCTTTAAATGTTTACCCCACATTAGGTTATGCCTTTTAATTTAAAGTCCTTCAGTGAAGTAGGTAGCCTAAATCTAAAAAAAAAATCCCAAGATGATAAAAAATGTCTGTCTCTTAGACTTAGGCTATTTGAGAGGCTGTATCTTAACATATTTAGTCTATAAAAAACTTTCCATGAGAATGATTAAATTTAGGCTATAGAACATCTTAAAATGGTTGACCAACTTTTTCTTTATTTTCTGTTCTCTGCAACTATTTGGGAGAAGTACAGAAAAAATGAAGATAAGAGCACACATTTTCCATAAAATTAGCTAGCAGCATTTTGGCTTTTGTCTGTCCACCCAGACTTTGTGTTATATTGAATTAAATATAAAACTGTAACATCTTGTACAGTTCTTTTTTAATTGGCTTAGTGCACATGATTCATTAGACTATCTAAATCAGATAATTTAAGGTCATATAGGCCTAACCGCAAAGATGTTATTATAGGTTGAATGTAGAATCAAAATTGTTCCTCAAACACATGTTGCCCCAAAGTAAGATTTTTTGAGGCACAGTTGGTAAAGTGGGACGCTCAAAGCATGCAATTATTTCAGCAAATCAGCAAAAACTGTAACCTATTTATAAACTGGTTAAACATAATAATGCCCATTGGGAACACTCTAATCTTGCATCTTTCAGAACAAATGCACTTTTATTGACCAGCTATATGGCTGTTTATTTTATAGGCCTACTCTTTTCCTATACTATCTGTAAACTATTTAAAGAGATAACATATAGGCCTATATGTGGGCTATTGTAATAAGCTTGAATCTTTCAGCACAAATGCACTTTTATTGACCAGCCTACTTGTTTATACAGGTGTTTATGTTATACTATTTTCTTATAGGCCTATATCTGTAACTTAATGAGACTTAAAATAATAAAAATGAATTTATTAATCAAATGCCTCAAATACCATCTTCACAGTAACTCAATGGCACATGAAATATATTGTAGAAACTGTGGTTAAAAGGTGTGGTAAAAAGCCTACAGTGCATTAAATCCTATTCTCTCTTCACTAAGCTACACTAGCTCCACCCAGCGACAGGAGAGGAGTAGTGCAGTAGGCCTGGTCTCAGTTTGGGGCCTCCTCCAGGGCCCCTAACTGAGGGGCCTGCTCCAACTCCACACACCCACTCCAGACAGCACTCATATCTGCCCAAAAATGACAAACACAAGGTTAGCATATGGACAGTTTGCTGCTAATTGTTGTTTTGGTGCTAATTTAGCCTAACCTAACACTAAATGCTAATAGCCATTGATCTTTACCAGCAACTTTATTCTCCATTCCACAAGAAAAGTTTATTAGTTTAGCTACAAATTTAACCATTATTTTGGTGCTGACAACCATTACAAAAGAAAGCGTCAATTTGCAAGTTCATTTTAGTTTAGTTTTTGCTCAATTTCCCCGATTAAAAACTAGCATTGCTGTACGTACCCATGTTTTAAATATGCGTATAATTTGCTAGCATACGTACCGCTGTTGTTGAAATCTTAATCGGACGTTGTTGAGGAAAACAAAGTTGATTTTCTTATGCGAACAAACACCGCGGGCCTCGGGACTGGGGCCTAAGCGCGGTAACAACAATAACGAAAAGTTGAATAATTTTTTGTCGATAACCGGGAGTGACAGACAACAGACCCTCGTGCTAGCAGAGAGTGCACGTGAATACACCTCCACCTGCGCGTGAGGCTCGTGCGGCTCTCACACACACAGCCTTTAATCTGACCGACAAGTGCGCGCGGGCGGCTGCTGTTTGATTAATGCGGCGCGCGCTCCCGACTGGCTCTAAGTAATGTGCGTGACTGTTTAGACCGTGAATTGAACGAAAACCAATAAAAGTTACGTTAATGAAGTTTGGGAAGGATATTAGTACCAAACCCGTTTCACTGCGTCCCCAATTGGCTTTTTCCAATTGAATTTCAATGAAGATACAGCATCCATGTCTTTTTTTAATAGGTTTAGCCTATAGAAATTACGGAATAGTCCATTATCATCTAGGCTATGGGCTATTTCTTGTCAATAGCACAGATTAGTAGTTAGTAGCATGAATAAAATGTAACTCAAATGTAACCTATACGTAGGCTATAGGCCTTCTTTAGCCTATTCATTTAGGCTAGGTTTACATTACACCCTAGTTTCTCTTAACATTTGGGCTTAGACAAAAAGATATATTACTTCTCTCAAGATAATCTAAAAAATAGCCATAGTTTTCTAAAATGAGGCATGGGTCCTGTCATTGACTTTAGAGCAATTGCCTTAAGTCACGTGCAAAATGTTTTCTATGTGAAGTGTTGGGAATCGGATAGTCTATCCTACATTAATGCTCTACAATGGATAAGCTACAATTAGGTATTTCAGTCTTTAAATTTGTAAGTCAGTGTTGATATTACTTAGTTCCTGTTATCCCACATCCACCTACACAAAATGTAGGCCTACAATAAATTGTCATGGAGCTAAAGTTACAATATTGCTTTTTTAAAGTCTATTTAGGATTTATTCTACAAGTTTTAGATTTATGTTGTTGCTTTATGTTATGTTCAAGGTTTGTAAATTTTTGAGAAGACTGCTTTTGTTGGGATATATTGCCCCCTGGTGGTCTGCGAAACCAAGTATGAACAGTAGTTTATGACATTTTTGTGCCATTTGTGCCATGTAAGTTTCCTTGACTCATTGAATTGAAAGAGGCAGTCCTGCTGGTGATAATAAAACATTTTATTTTGTATAGCACTTTTTTTTCTAAATACTCAAAGACACTTTACAAGGAGAGAAAAGCAACAATGAAACATGTCCTGCATAAAAATAGAAACTTAATAAAAAAAAGCAATACAATGTCAGTAGAATTGTGGGTATTTCAATGAACACCATGTTAGCGAGATAACCTAACTACATGCTGTATTTATAATTCAACAGTTATTAAATATATGTACCTGATATTCCTAGTTGCCATTTCTGGTTTGATAATTCATGATTTAGTTATCCGGCTAGAGTAAAATGAGCTGTTTATTGAAAAACCCTTCAGGTAGGTGAAATCCATCCAAGGAACAGTGCCATACGAGTTTCTACGAGAAAAGAACACTGGAAATTTGGCCACTTCCTGGTTTAGCCATAATTTCAAATACATTTAAGAATAGTTTAACCGTTGGCTAAGTGTTGATGTAAGTCTATGTTACATCTTAACAGGGGAAAAAGACATTATTCAAAACAGCACTCATCTTAAAGTGCTTTCAAACGTGAAACATGTAACAGTCAGTGTGGTACTAACATGTGGACGACCAGACCGCAAAAATCGTCAAAAACAAAAAATGGCGTCAGATTTGAGATAATATCGAGGTCCGTGTTACGACAGCAGTGCTTGAGTTCTTTGAAATGTGTGCGTTTGTTTTTCGCCGTGGTCCATTTGAATGCTGGAGGTAAAAAGTGGGGTTTTTGAACGTGAAAAACAACGGAAAAGGCATTCTCAAAGAAGTAGTCCCTCCGACGCACAGTATAACACACAAGTCCGTTTAGGAGCACATTAACAGGGCAAGTAAAAAAGATACAAAGAAAGATACAAGTTCGTGTGTCCCTCCTTTTTCCTAGAGTCTAACACTTCCGGAAGTTATGTTCGGAAAAACATAAAACGTGGAATAGGTCTTCGGCAGTTCAATAGTCCTGATAAAAAATAGGATCTTTTTCATCAAACTTGTGAAAAAGGGGAAGGATAGGGGTCACTATTCATAAAGGGATGATAAATATTCCATAACTAGGGACATAACTTGAGTTAAAAGGTTGGGAGAACAGACAGTATATCCAGTACATGAGGGGCAAGGCAACACATTTGAAACCTAACTACTTGGTAATCAATCAACTAGTTCTTCGTCATGCCTGTTCCCAAAGGTGTCCCGGAAGGAGAGGGGAGCGGTGTAGGTGGATTTGGGGGGTGCTCAGAAGTACCCAGCCTGAGGGGAGAGTCATTGGTTGTAGAGGGATCGCTGCTCCCAGGGCATGGGCTGTATGGAGCGGGGGACAGGGGAGGGCTTGAGGCTGGCTGCTCCGTTGGGGTGGAGGCTGTGTCCCAGTGGGTTGATGGCGGAGAGTGGACGCTGAGCCAGGCTGAAGGTGTCCTGGTGCTTTGACTGTGAAGGAGATATGGGAATAAGTGTTAGGGGGAAATAAATGAATTAGAGATGCACCGATACGGCTTTTTCTATAAAGATTTTTTTGGCTTTATTTGATAGAACAGTAGATCGACAGGAAATTAAAGAGTAGAGTGGGGAGTGACATTCGGCAAACTGTTGTGAGCCGGATTTACGACGCTGGGACGAGCACTGTAGGCTCTGTATATGGGCTGCACGCTCTACTAACTAGTTAAACTACGGCCTCAATTTTCGGCTTTTTCAGTTCCCATCAAGATATTTGGGCTTTGAGGTATGACTGATATCCACCAATACTAAAAAATAGAGGCATGGACAGTTCCTTCCTAATTTTGTATAATCAGAAATACAATATAATATAACTAAGACCAGCTGACTCTCAAAATGTCTAACTTTTGTAATTTGTGAACTCCAATGTAATATAATGTAATTTTCGACATTATTTATCTGCTCAAAGGTTAAAGTAATTATATTGGTTCTAGTATAGACTTTATAGATTACATTTACCGATCCACCGATCCAGATGATAGGCCTGGATTGGCACCAATATTCAATCCAATATCGGTGCATTCCTAAAATTAATAAACCCGTGTGACTGGTGCTCATAGTAGACACAGGGCACAGGGGCAAACTTGACCCAACTGAAATTTATCCAGCTCATTTTGAACAAGCTCTCTTTTGAATATTGTTATCACACCAAATGACTTTAGCAGAATGGCAACTT
This sequence comes from Hypseleotris bucephala, assembly GCA_036025885.1. NCBI lineage: Eukaryota > Metazoa > Chordata > Actinopteri > Gobiiformes > Eleotridae > Hypseleotris > Hypseleotris bucephala. The sequence goes on along the minus strand of JAVQKG010153682.1, from coordinate 5,065 downwards.
TATAAAGAATTGGTATAGTGAAAAACTATTATTTCACATGTTTACTGTTGTGGAGATGAAATACCTTGAATGTGACCACCCCAAATGAAGCTTGATCATAAGAATTTTAGCATTTTCATTTTTGCACTTGGGTAGGTTTTTAACTTTGTTGAAATATAAAGGTTTAAATATAAATCAAATGAACAGAAGAACGTGTGTGACTTGTTATTTCATGTGATGTACATAAGTATTAAATAACATTTAGTCAGTAATGATTAATGTATCAATTGTCAGTCTGGCCCTCACAAATATAGTTTTTAAATTTGTCCAGGGTGCAAATTAAGTTGAATAGTCTTGTGGTAGAAGTACACAGAGGTAAATATGCTAGTAAATGCATTCTAATAGAAAATAAAGTCTCCTTCAGTTTTTTTTAAATAAAGTGAAAATAAAGTGTCCCTCAGTTTTTTTTTTTAATTCAAAGAGGTAACCATTTTCAAATTATCTGGGCTTGGGACCAGCACTTATACTAGATTTCTTTTGGCAGTTGAGGGAGAATTGAAAATAAGACCTCCTGAGCCAAATTAATAGCCACTTTACAGGTGGGGCACATACTAATAAAATAATATTAAAATAATTAATTATTTTGAACTACAATAGAAAAGATGTTGATTTTCGACAAATATAGGAAATTATGAAGTATGAACAAAGAGATTGGATAAAATAATACAACAGAAAACAAAAGTGAAAGGATTGGAATACAGAGAAAGATGTATCAGTAAACAATGACAAATGTTTACTGTGTGCATCTAAAAGGCTCGGTGACTACTTTAAGAGAGTTTTTGTGAAGGGTGTTAGTTCAGCCCCTCTGAGTTAGTAGCAGACAGACTTCGGCAGTTAGCAGCACAGACAGGGGGGTCCTACCATGGGGTGGGCGCTCAGCCTAGTGTATCCCTGGCTCATCTCCTTTACCTCAGGCACCAGGGGCTGGAGCAGAGAGTAGGAGGAGGAGGGGGCCGGGCTGGGGGACGACACCAGTTTAGACGAGCTCCTCATGCTCTGGGACGACACTGAGCTGGGACACACCTAAAATCAGCATCATAATAAGTCAATGTTCTGATATGAAACTGTCCTAATGCTACACAAGGTCCAATACTGATTGTTTTAAAAGGCAGCCTTGCAGCGCCTATATTAGGAGTGACCAGATGTCTCTATTTAGTGGTGACAGTCCCAGTTTGAAGCTCCTTGTCCAATGTCAAACAAACATCTGAGAAAACTTGCATTAGTACTAATGTTGATTAGTGATCTAACAAAATTGGTGAGTACAGAATAGAATGCAGTGTTTTTATGATACTTTATATGTACCCTCTTCTCACTCCAACATGTCCTACACTGATTCCTAATTCTGTCCGTCTCTGTCCCACCCAAAAAGCAGCTCAGCTCTGCCTACTTTAAGTTACTCTCGCCAGTGGATTGTCATTCTGCCACCATCTGTAAGCGTAAATACTCTAGTTTGAGTGAGTTATTTGATTTGATTTATTTATTTAAAATGGGACAGTGCAATTCAATAAAACATCTCTTGAGTTAAAAAAGCCAGAATTAGCCCAAAGGCTATTTTTCATCTGTAATTTTTATGAAGGCCTGAAAGTTATGAAGGCTTATTGCCCAACGTCCTCACCTGGTGGTCGGGTACTCCTGCCCCCGGGGTGCCTGGGGGCATGGGGGACACACAGTGAGGGGGCAGAGGCTCCGGAGGTCCGTGTGCTCCGTGCTGCATCATGGAGCTGTTCTGCTGTTGGTGTTGTTGCTGTTGACGACGAGCAGCGTTTGAGAAGTTTGAACGACGACTTGAGTTCTGAACGAGAGACAAAATACACTTCATCATTCACACCTTAGAACGAGAGAGGTTTATTAAACAGTGGACTGATGACCCCGCCCCGCAAAGAGACTGAGATGTACACCCACACAAACATGCTCAACCATACTTTAGCACTTCTAATTCTACAGTCTACTACGGTTTCATCTACAATAGATACAATCGGCAGTCGGTGTGGTCTCTGGCGTGGGGGATAACAAACCTTTACTCTTGTTGTATTAGCATGTAAAAGGCAGCTAACGATTGCTAATTTGCGTATTTATTTTGCTAATTTGGATCTCTGGATCACTTTGTTGGTCTGTTTAGGTCCTGGTCTTTATTAATTAAATTACATATCACTAAGTTTGTAATTGCTACGGTATTTGATGAGTAGAAGACACTTCTCTATTGTAATGAATGGTATTTTGTCCCTCTCCGACGGACCGGAAGTGGACGTTATTGCGGACGTTTCCATGGTTCCCACTGTTGCCGACTGTATCTATACAGCTGCAAGCAGTGATGACTTTACAACCATCTACTACACCACTAAGAAAGAAGGCTCTCCTGACATGCGTCCCATAAGATAATGTAGTGAAGCTGTGTCACCTCTGGTACATAATGTATAGTTAAAGTCCTGTCCCTCTCTCACTGCTACACTTGTCTCTCACACACACATCCTCAGGCTCAGACCAACCTGGTTTTTGGCCGCGGCGCTGCAGCGATGCTGGGCCAGGTCCAGCATGGTTCTGTAGCTCTTAAAGCAGGACGGGCAGTTGAACTTGTTCTTAAGAGCCACGCCCACACACACAGACAGACACACAGACACAGTTGGATTACTACACTTGAAGAAAATCCAAAGTGCTTTCATCATTCATTTATTCTAAACCCTGAGTCTTTCCCTAAACTCAGCCTAACCCTCATCTGACCCTGTTCTACCACCACACCGGTGTTCACTATAGTCGACTAATGACTTGTGTAATGTAAGGGCAGTCAATCAAACAATCAGCTATTTTCTATTTGGTCATTGCATCAACAATCTAATTTTCACCACACCGATTTAAAACATGCACATTTACACATAAGATATTACTGAGCTCATTCATTTACTGACTACAGTAGGGTTCCACCATTTACAGTACTGCTAAAAGAGTGGAACAGAATGACTATAGTTCAAGTTAACCACATATTAATGGTTCTGTGATATAAATCATTTTCACCATTTCGCTCTATAATTTAACTGGTATGTGTGTGAATGGTTAGTATGCAGTCAGTTTGTTGATCTAAGTCCCACCTGGTTACTGGCAGCCGCAGTACAGCGGTGCTGGGCGAGCTCTAACATGGTCCTGTAGCTCTTGCAGCAGGAGGGGCAGTCGAAGCGGTTAGGGCCGTCGTCATGGATCCTCTGGTGGTTGCGGAGGTAGCGGGCTAAACGGAAGGCCTTCCCACACAGGTCACACATGTAGCGCTTCTGTCCGTGGATCCGCATGTGGTTACGCAGGGACATGTAGTTGGTGTAGGGTTTGCTGCAGAAGTCACACCTGAATTGGACAACAAAGAGTGGTTAACACAATGACATTATGGCATATGTCCCTGGTCTTGTTGGAGGTCACTGAAAGATGACAACTGGAGAGATACGATTTTTCCAATACAATGTGTACATAAGGGAGGCCCATCAGGATTTAGGTCAGCGGTGTATGGCTTTGTAGTGGTTACATCTGACCTTTGTCTGATTGTTTTTGGACACTTTGGCTTCTCTTCACTTAACCCTACGCATGTGTCTGTGCTTCACTGACAGCATGGAGAGGACATCCCAGTGCACGATGCAATGAGTTGTAGTCAGCGACAAAAGCATATTTAATGTTTGGAAGCAAAACGCATAACAAAAGGTGTCTGTTTGTCCCCATTGACCTTCCCCCTTGTATTTTTGCTATTAACAATCACAGCAAATCCACAGAGGTTGGGCCAGGTAACCTTTTTGAAAGAAGTCATATATTTGGGCAAACCACACATGCTCCTGCACTGTCAACAAATGCACTAAGAGATTGGAGATGTATGGCTCTGAGGGTGTAACGGCTTTGTTTATATCTAAGAAAAAGTAAAAAGTGGTTGGAGTTTTTTTAACCTCCCTGAAAACTAGCACAAATTGCTTGTTCATGTCTTGAAATAGGGCAGCTGAGACAGGTGTCTAATCAGAGCATTTGTCTTTCAGTCCAAGTGGGAGCTCCACATATCAGCTTGTTTTACATAAATATTGTGTTTGATGCTGCAAAACATTAAATGGTAACCTAAATGCATTCAAAATGGCAGATAAAACATTGACACAGTAAAAGCAGCCCCTGCACTCACTTGAAGTCTCCGATTCTGTGGGTGAGCTTGTGGTTGAGTAGTGAGCTGGCGTGTTTGTAGGCACATGGGCAGAGGTCGCACACGTACGGCCTCTCGTCGGACTCCGCGTCGTCCGAGGCAGGGGTCCCGTCGGCGGACGGGGGTTTGGAGGGTCCCGCCGGAGGGGCTGCGGGAGACTCCAACGAGAGACTGGAGCTGGACAGAGAGGGAGGGGACAGGCTGGAGGCGGTCAGGGCTGCAGACGATGAGGGCAGCTGCTCACACCAGTTTATGGTCGAACTCTGCTGTGAGGAGAGAAGAGATATTAAAAATGAAAAAATGTAAACAACTAGCATTAATGATAGACCATTTTTATTTATTTTTCTTGACACTTTAAAATGTTAGTCATATGGAATGTTCAAAATTCCCCAAAAGTAAGGCAAAAGTGAGTCCATTTCGGAAATAAGTGGGATTTCTGTTGAGAGAACAGATAGAATAATTTTCAGCATACAATGAAAAAAAACTACTGTAGTCATTTTTGTAAGTACTTGTCCATTAAAACTACAAACTTTTACCAAAATGCTACCTGTATCCTAATGTGTACATTAAAAAAAACATACAATGTGAGGTACATTCACTAATGTTTTCTAATCAGGCTCTGACATTACCTACATGTAGTAGAGTGTCATCATATTAAGCTATATTTTTTGGCTAAATATTCCATTGAGAATGTATTATGCATTGTATAATGATTATCAGTTACTAAATTAGTTGACAATTTGAGGATTGTTTCAACTCTAAATGTCTGTATCACAAAAATCTATAAATTAAAAATGTACTGAAAGGCTTTAATGAAAATGTGTTAAAAATGACTGTGATTTTGATTGTTTAATCCTACTTTTGCCTTGT
>JAVQKG010153506.1:0-14938 GCA_036025885.1 Hypseleotris bucephala | reverse complement strand
TTGACTTAAGGGTGACATTTGTGAAACATTTAAGTACAGGTGATAGTAATTAATAGGTTATATTACATTTTAGGAGCATTCTGTAATTTTACTTTTTATGAGCATGTGTAGTAAGCCTATATAGCCATAGAAGTTAGCCATACCAAACTTACAACCTCTCTGTCTACTACCGAACCCACCACCACAATCACACAAACAGATTTAATCAGAAAAAGGTAGGTTGAAGTCTCTTGCCCAAGGACACAATGGCACTATAAACATTTTTATAAATGGCTAGCAAAACACAATGTAGTCACTTCTACTATTGACAGATTAGATATAACAAATGCTGGACCTGTACCCTGTTCTTGCCAGATGTAAAAAGTTGGCAGACAAATCTTTGAGAAGAAATATGCTGTTACATTCTGTTTGTGAGCATTTTGTTTACTCAAATGGCCTTATAAGAATCCATTTTTATACAGCAAGACACATAGACAGATTTACATCATTCCATCTTTGCACTTCCAAAGTAACAATAAAGATATTTAAAGAAAATGCAGGCAAAATAAATTGTTTTTTTATTTAAGTCAAATGGTGAACAAAGCACACGAGTTGCATATGGAACAACACACAATATATTTAGGGGTCAATGGTTGAATCGAGTGGGGAAGAGCAAGAAGATGGGACAAAGAAGGAACAATCTTTTTTTTTTTGTCACCATGTTTGGGTTCTGCTGGAGGTGTCTGAAACAAGGCAAAAACAAAACCTTGCCATCCTGTCACCAGGCAAGAAGTCATTACTTATAGCACACACACATTGGGTTAGATGTAGGGACAGGATAATGGGATAATGGTTTCAGTAGTGAGCGAGGAGGACAGCTGCGGAGCGTGTGGCAGTAAAAATGGAGATGGATTGGTGAAGGCTTGGATGCCACCAGGGGAGCATTTCGGGCATAAGAATTTCTCTGTAGCCTCCCGTCGCTGCCAGCTTAGTGATAACATGCATGAGTAGAGCTGAGGTGAAAGGAGATAGGATGCAGAGGAGAGAGAGAGGATGGCATATGAGCATGGCTTGAATTGACAGATTCAAAGAGTAAAGTGGTCTGAAAGCCTCCCACATCCTCCCTACCTAACAGGGCCTGCCTAAGTACCGGAGAGGCCATTAAAATTGCACCATGTTTGCATAAAGTGAACACAGCTTGGTGCTGTCTTTACCTCCTACCTCATCTCACCCTTCTACGTAACACATGCTTATACTCACCTAATGCTTTTAAATGTAAAGCAGAAAATGCCATTGTTGATATCTTTTGAAAAAAAGTAAAGCACTTTGGAATAATGATCATGTGGCTTTAAGGGAAAGTAAAGTCAAGTGAGACAGTGTATTGGACTTGACTGTTTGACCTTGATTCCAAACTAACTCTGTCTACAGTCTTCTTCACTGCATCTTATAGAAACATAATGAAGTAAAACGTGTAATTCACGGTGATTCAATGAGCAGCCACACTCAAATGCATCCTACTCCACTCTCTTCAGCTGTCAGCTGTATTGATGCTCAGGCCTGTTGTTTAGCTTGTAAATGATTCAACACACCCCGCTGCAGGTCCATTTGCCTGATCCCTCACTTTGAGGTGCTTTTCTAAATATTCCACTGATGTTCCCTTCTTTTCTTTCTCTCTTGGTTTCTTTCAGCTCAGGAGCTGTGGGCTTGATGCCCTCATGCCTATTTAGCCTCCCAGCTCTATCTGTGATGCTGTGCAGAGCATTTGAAATGTAGAGCCCAGAGTAGAGATGGAGAGAAAGAGCTGGGTGCAGAATAAAAAGCACAGAAATATGAGGACAAAATCGCTCCAGAGAAGATAAGAAAGACACAATAGTTTCATTGAAAAGTTTCATATAATGCAGGGAGGTGACAGCTGCATGATAAATTCTATAGATTGTAAAAGTACAGTAATCTCTGCAGTGTTTCCCTGCATGGCAACCTGTATACACATATTAAAAGTAGTACAGTATAAAGTATAGTCCGTGTAGTCTGGTGTATTTTGTGGTAACATCTTCCTGTCCTTTCTCTATAAGCATCCATATCCTGTCTCCAGGAATCCCTCGCAGCTGACAGTGAGGAAAGTATGAATAATTGATCTTGACAATGTGCTGACACCTGCCAAGGTATATGAGCACATGTTTTCCTGTGAGGGGCGTTCAGATATCAAGGTTTGAAATCTATCCACAGTGAATCACTTATACAGTGGACGTGTTCTCAGTCACATCAGAGCTGATCACATCACACTGTGTTTAACCCCAACAACATTCAGGTGGCCTGGTGGACTGGAGGCTGCTACAGGTCATGCAGAACTGATCATGGACACACTTTAACATCAAACACTCACTTGTCTTTCTAAACCTTACATTTGGACGTAGAGGGAAAAGGTTTTGCTGCAGAAGTAGAAAGCAAGTTGCCATCGTCTTCTTTTCCTGTTCACAGTTTTATTTGCTCTTAAATCAGCTCCTGCCTCCTTGCTTCTCCTCCCACAGACCCAAACCTTGACGTTTAGTCGTTTATGACAGAAGGTGGGAAATAGCAGGTGCAAGGTCTGCACACAATGCCACAAAAGTGATCCAATTTGGTGTGGGCAGTAAATTGTGTGCATGGTGCACAGGGCAGGGGGGACACATATCTCCACTAGTGATAGTGCTGACAGGGCACAGAAGGAGTGCCAGGAGATTGGGACCTGACACACTCTGGTCTCTCCATTTCTGACTATTTAACTTCTGTGGGCGTTTTCTGCTGTGTTGCAGAAAGAGCCAAAGCATGAGAAATATGATGGAGGAAATCACAAAGGGATGAGACCTGACCTAAAATTCACCCTTGGCTGAAAATAAATTTGAAAACTTCACATTTATAGTAAAGTAGTTATGATGGGACCAGTATAAACTTAAAAGTCTCCATGTGCTTTATGAAAATTGTCCTCATAACTGCACCTGAACCTGTGTTCCCCACAGGACACCTCTCCAGCCTGGACTAATTGAACAGATTACAAGCCTCCCCTCTCTGGCTCTAATTAGCATTAGTGCTGTGGACCAAATGGCCTTCGAGTCGGCTCTGGCCTCTTCTCCTGTGGACGATTAAGATCTTCTCCCACAGCAGTGACATCCTTCATAACTTCATTTACAAGTTGTCTGGCTATTTCCAACTGCTTCTACTCACTTTGGGAAGTTCTTTTAGCAATAAACTACATAGATACCTTTAGCACCACAAAGAGGTGATCTCATCGGTGTTGTGTGTGGACCTGGATCATGATCATTTCCCTCTCCCTGTTTTATTCTTAGTGATTTTCTGTCACATCTCCACTGTTCTATCCATACATTTGATATTAACTTGCTAATAGAGATTAAACAAATGTATTTTCCCACTGAGTATACACAGGAAGCTTCATTTATTATGTTAACTGGATGTTGATGCTCATTTGCATCCAACCAGATATTGCTTGCAATTCATTTCACACATGTTAGCGATTGAAACTGTCAACTGGATATATTATACAGTCCAAGTGGATCAATGTACCACAGTGGAGTATTACTGCTGTAATCCAATATGAATATGGGACTGTAACACCCTGTGTACACACAATTACACAATCATGCTTAACACAGGCCCATCACACATTAATCAGAACTTCATAAATACCAAATTGTGTGTGTGTCAGTGAGCACACTCCACATGTTCCCTGAAACACCCTCTCTTTGTACTTACTGTGATTTACAAATAATAAACCATTATTGTTTTAGCAGAAGAGTCATGGTGGTAGTCGTTTGGCCACACATTTAGAGTGGCAGGTAGGACCGAACAGTCAAAGATCAGACCTCTCTTGTGACCATCTGAAATCTCCATTCATCATCACAGACTGTACTCCCTTGCGGCTGTCTCGGCTTCCATTTACTTCAGACTGACTACGTATTAAGTTTAATTTATGGTTGTCTGTGTTTTAGTTGTTTATCTTCATATCCAGCTGGCCCTTGTTGTAAGATGAATTTCTCCAATAAAATGAACCTTGGATTTTCTAAAAATATGTTTACCTTTGAGTTGTAACAAAAACAATCATTTATGTTAATATACAATTTATTCATGTGACAGTACGAGCCACTGCCCCTAAATACTAATGTAATGCAGCATTGTTTTCACAATTCTACTTGTGTCACGTCTGGGACTGGGGCTCAGTGTGGTGAATGTGCTTGCGTTCGTGCCTCCGATGCGCATCTCAGAGGTAAGAGCTGCCCATTGTTTAGATATTGGCACAAGTTGTTGTCCAAACACATATGCTGATACAGTGCTCTCCTGCAGCTCTCGTTGTCCATCAGCAAATACACACACACTATTAGGTTATTGGGTTAATCCTTAAGGGGAAATTCCTGAAGTGGTGTTGCTGGATTAGAACTAAAGTGAATACATATAAAAAATAGATTACCCTCGCATTGCTACATTAAAAAAATCAGTTTCACATTATATTCTGATGATTGCTTTTATTCCTTAAAAAAACAGGATTGCTTTGTACAATTGTTTGTGTAGATGTTGCAACCTGGTTTTGTAGTATTTCAGCTTCTTCGATTCTCTCCACTGATTTGACTTGAATCTCAGTTGAAGTTAGGCTCTTTCTTCAGAGATGCTGAAACGGAAGATGGAAAGAGACAGATATAGACATGATCAGAAAAGAGAAGAAGACAGTATCCTCCAAGGTCACTCTCTTTGTGAGAGCTGGACAGTTCCAGACAAGCTTAGACACTTTCTCACACACTGTCGAGTTCTGCGTGTTTTTATATCTTCAAGTCAGATATCAGCCAAAGAAGATGTTCAGTGTTATGTATTATCTAAAGGCTATTTTTTCACTTGCCTTATCTCTGCCCACTAATTGGCCTTTACTGCTTCGTGCCACATGTCCTGAGCTGAGTGCACCGGCAGACTGGTAGATTTAGGGGTTGTTTTTCCATGTTAAGCTTCTCAGTGACTAGTTTTCTTCAGTGAATGGCAGGTTGACAGGCACCACACCTTGCTGTCATGGTACAGTCAGAGCCTGAAATGGACCATTTTGAGCAGTGAACTCTGCGACCACCTCCTCCATCAAAACAAGTACTTCTAGAGGGGATCATGAAGACGTAAATGCAGAAAGCTTTGATGTGACATATTGTCGACATCATCTGTTTTTTTTTATCTTTGTTTTTTGTTTCAAAACTCAATACACGTCAAAGTTGTTTTAGACCAAAATAAACTAAATTGTGGATGGACTCCTACTGAGAAGCAATTAAGAGCTTAATTGTCTACTGAGCATGTCATCTTTGGTTATAATTTGGAGAAATGGCTACACTTTGAGGAGTAGGTAGAAGCCATGATAAGAGTTGAAAGTAATGTTTTGAAATCATAGCATGGGACAGGACTCCTGCTGTCTGCTCTTTGGGGAGGTCCTCAGTGTGCTGTCCCTGCTGTAGTTTTAAGCAGGCACTCAGCCAGGGGTCTTTGAAGTCTTGTGCTGTTATTATGGCTCAACTCCTTTGTGCATCTATAATACATACAGTGTGCACCAATATGAAGACGCGCCCCTCCATTCAAACCAGTACAAGTCTAAACATGACTGACTCACTGACATGCAGTCATCATTACTGGAGGACTTTTTAATTGTGCAAATGTTAGAGCATCATTTTTTTCTATCCTGATGCATATTTTAAGAGAACTTTGTGCATTTAGTCATATTTTGGAGAATACTTTAAATGGATCTTATTTAGAATATGTAAATTACCAGCTGCTTCAAGAGGATACTGAATGCAACATGAAGATATGATGTGTTAACCCCACTTCTGCTGGAGCTCTGCAGCTGCCATCTGTGTTTTGTGTACGTCGGTGTACTGTTGATGAAGTGTGTGTTTGACCATGTGTTTTTCTTATCTAGTATAAGTAAAAGCTGTGAGTGAATAATATACAATGACATGAAAATGACATGGCATTATCAGAAAGAGTTTGGGCTATAGTTTGTGGTGGTTTGTTTTGTGAGAAGCTTGCATGTTTTTTCTTCATGTTTTCTCTTTGTACATTGGTATTAGCCACAAACCTCAATCCAAGGAGTTCTGGGGAGTTCCCCCACTGCTCTGACATGTTGCCACAACAAAAGAATGGGTTAAGACAAAATACAGTAGCCTACTCCTATAGGGACAAAATGTAGTTTTTGTCTGAGATTCCAATGCCTGGTCTCCTTGTGGTGGGAAGAGTATAGTATAGGCTACTATAGCCTACTATACTATATGTTGCATTTGTGTTGTTTTGGTCTCTGACATGAAACTGTAGTCATCTTATCTGGGTGTGTTACCATGAGAACACATATCTGATGACAAAAGTGTCACATTTTGTATTTATTTTTCTTAATAAAGATAGAAAGGTCACTTCCTCTGAGGCCATAAACACCTGTATGTAAAGCATAGCCTACATCTATAGAGCTGATGTCCTGATATTTCGGGTGGACGCCCACGTGACAATCTAAATTCAGGACCAGAGGTGTTTTAATAATTTACCAAATTTCTTCTCTTCCTCCTAATCAATCTGCCTCCCTCCTCTTCCTCGCTGCCATCTACAAGGTCAGCGGGTGCAGGAGGCTGGGCCGTCCTCGTCACTTTCTCATCTCCTTCCCTCGGGCTGCGACAGAAGAGACACGCCGGCTTATAAGTCACCACGAGCGGCTATAAGGACAAGCGCTTTTCCCTTCGCCCACTTTCTTCTGAGTCGCCTTTCTGTGTAATAGCGGAGTTATTAAGGCTGTCTGGTTGGATGAGAGCGGCGAAGCGTGAACTAGCCCACAATATAAGGGGACGCACTTAACTCACAGCCTATTTATTTCCCTTCTGACGCGTGAGAGCGAGCAGTGTATGGGAGCAGAGGAGAAGCACTGACCGGCTGGGATTTTAAGTCGATCATTTATTTTTGTTATCAGACTATACTTCCTTGGTGAGCAGACGGCCACTCACAGCGATGGTGCCAGTGAATTATCCACCGGCACCTTGTCATCTCTCCGTCTAGAACCAAATCCAGCCTTCACACTCGCCGGTCTAATAGTCCACTAAAGCGGCTGTGAAACTACTCGTCACTGTTGGTAGCAGTTGGGATTTTTTACCATGTCTTGAAACTGGAAAGCTATACCCAACATGATGACTGTAAGTAAATGAGCTGGCTACGCTGACTTTAGTAGTGTGTCAAGTCATGGCTGAAGGTGTGTAGGATAATGCTGGGCGTTTCTGGTGTGCGCGTCTTCCCTTTTGGCACTTTTTGGGAACATTACATCATTTTAGGAGCCTTTGAATGACTCTGCAAATTGATGAGACTTGTGGTTCAGGTTGTGTGTTTAAGCATATAATAAAATGATTATATGTTAAAGTCTCGCTGAATTTACTCTAAATGTCTGCCAGATTGTGCAACTGTCACGCGTAGATAAATGCACGTAAATTCTGGGCGTGTGCGTCTACGTCCCTTCGGATATATTGTGAGGGCAGCCTGTGACATAAATTGAACGCCCCCCATCTCACCCCATACACCCCATCGGCAGGGGCAGGGTTAGGGTGGGGAACTGTGCAGCTGTCAATTTGCATGTATTTTGTTGTTGGCCAAATCCTGCCTCTATGGTCTGCCTGCCTGCGCTTTGGCTAATCCCACAGCGGATCAGCTTGTACGCACCGCGCAGTCTCCTGACGGGGTTCTTTGCAGCGCCTTCTTCTGCTCTCCTCTCATTCACTTTAAATGATTACGCTGCTTTTAATCGGCCTCATGTGACCGCTATGTGTTGACGCGATAATATCTGGAAACCAAGCGCTCGCGTGTTGTCGGAGCCTGCGCAAACTAGAGCGCTCACTTCCAGAAAGGAAGGATCGCTGACCGAGATTTGAAGCGCGATTGGTGTGGAGTGTGTGTGAAACGGGTCTGTGGACTTGACGAGAGAGGAACCTGCTTGTGAATGCACTTTATTTGACTTTTAGTGGTTGAAGGAAGAAACAGACAGAGGGTATGAAAGGCTTGTACGCGCACCATAGAGGCTGGTGACCGTGTAGTCATTCAGCGGCGCCGTTCATGAACGCTCGGGTAAGCTTGTTTTACGCAGTACTTTTACAATGTGGGGTCAGACACTCGAAGTCGACTATAGGCCTATAGGATAGTCTAAAATGTGAATATGGAGTCATCTCGCTGTAAACCATGGGGCTTCAGTTAGTCTAAGTAGGCTGCTGCTGCTAGTGCTAATAGCCTATGTGCCCTAGGTCCTCCCCCTTCAGGGCTATTTGGGGGGTTTGTGACAAGTCAAATACATCCATGAAAATAATCCCAAGGAGAAATTGTGTGCCAGATTCTATCAAGAGTTTTAACAGACAAATAAGTATTCATTATTAAAGTAGCCTATAGCCTATGTTAAGGTATTGGGCTACAAATAGTTTGTATAATGTTTAAAAAGTAGTCATTTTGCTTCTTTACTTGTAGGATTGTCTCTTATCTAAAATCAGAGAGCCTAAAATACTATTAAATTATACTAATTGTATATAACGTTGATACCTGGTGCTTGAGCTGGTAAAAGTACAGGATGTGAATCAATGAAACTTCTTTATTCTCTCAGTTTGATAGATTTGTTATGCCTTTGTTTACTATGTGGTCATGCATTAATTTATCGCTTATGGCACTAATTCCACAGCATTTTGCTTTTCATTAAAAAGTGATATGAATCTTTATGAGAATGCACTTGAGGTGTGAAAAGATTGATAGTTTTGAGAGAGTGCTGAGGTCATGTGGAGATTTGTGGACTGCTGTAAACAACACAGACATTTTCATTTGCTGTGAACTAATCAGTCAGACTGTGATTGGGCTCCGTGGGGCCAACACAGTCAAGGTTATACATCAACTTGTGGATAGACATTCACTGAACATTTTGCTATAGAACATTGTCAATCACCCTTGCACAATGTTGTTGCTGTGTTTCTATACATTTCCCCCCTGTTGCTATCCCAATGCATGCATATTAGGAATTTTGTTTTTAAAGCTTTGGTGTGAAAGGGTTTGTTTTAATAGAATCTGAAGCTACATTGTAAATCTTTTAAGTTAACACTACTGATTTCCTCAAGTGACTCTAACGTTTGACCAAGTAACATTTCAAAATGACAAAAACACAGTTGCTTTTACTTTTTTTAGATACTCAAATAAATGAATACAGTACTCCTTTTTTATGTTTTATGTTTTTAAGTTTATTATCTAAAAGCAATAGATGCATTTACTTGGAAAGGCAACAGTTTCCTTTAAGTAAGGCTCACCTAGTTTACTGAGAAAGAAATAATGTAAAGATCAAATCTGTGCAGCAAGAAGTGTACAGTAAGTTCCCTGCAAACAGGAAGTGCTTTGTTTGTTGATGTGACGTAATTAGTTTACTACGTTTTTTATATTAATCTTCTAGATTCACTATCTGTATTCATATTTGCCCCAGTCTCATTCTGCCTCTATTCTGTGTTTCAGGATTACCGGGAGGATGGCATGGACCTGGGCAGCGATGCGTCCAGTCGCTCCAGCTCTGAGTCCAACTCCAACAAAGTCACGCCCTGCTCTCCGTCCATTGACCTGGCAGCACTGGACGAATACAAATCCTCCCCCTCACTGGACCTAAACACTCTGGAAGACTATGAGGAAGATGAGGACTACCAGGAGTATAAGAAGAAGGTGATAGAGGAGTGGGAGAGTGAGTATGGTGATAACTACACCTTCCCACAGCATCCTGGTCCAGAGAAAGGCGGGGGCGGTGGTGATGGAGGAAATGAACTCGAGGATGGCCTGGAAGATGGACTGCACCATACTAAGACTGTCCCACCCATCCCGACCCCTAGTGGACACACTGCCACAGGTGACTCAAGCAGTCCTGAGGAACTTAAACAAAATGGAAATGTGTTTGTGCCACGAAGCAGCAGACTCCAGGACCATGTCCCAGGACATGGGGTCACAGGGGCCTCCAAGTCCAGCCATCGCAGCTCTGGACGAGTCAGAGTCAGCCGTGCCTCTGCTGGGCCAGAAGTGGACACAGGCCGACAGATAGGGACATACAGACGGGACGAGGGGGTGGAGGAGGAGCCTCTGCCCACCATGGACTGGGCCGCTCTGGAGAGACATCTGGCTGGACTGCAGTGCCGGGAACAAGAGAACCAGAACCTCAACCACAACTATAATTACAACACTGGCAAAACCAACTACACCTCAGTAAGTCTGACTGCATGCCTTACTGTTCTTTTAGAGACAGATATTGTGTCAAAGGTTGTGTATGTGTGTATGTGTTCCAGTGCAATGGGTGACCATTAATCCCAGTTATCTATGTCAGACAGACACAGAAAACATGAGGTAATGTCTGAAAAAACGAAAGTAAGAAGGATTAGTCTGCTAATGTTGTGCTAAGCCACAGCCATTAACGTGACCATCATGAGGCCTGGGATCACAGCTGGAGGGAAATGGAGGCTGCAGGGGGCTCTGAGGAAGTAGATTGAGTTGTTCTTACTGCAGTGGTGTTGGCACAAACAGGAAGTACGCTGGGTTCAGGATGTCCTGTTTAGGCAGAAATTAATCTACACTGGTAGTGAAGTAAATGTTTTAAAACTGAGATGCTTTATTACAAAAGACAATTGCAAAGTAAAACCAAAATTATTCTAAATGTAAAACTCTGAACGTATTGGTATGTTGTTGTCATGTGATCTTTCCACCAGAAGAGGCCACTGTTGTACTAGCCTTCTGCTGTAGAGGCTCATGTTGAAAGTTTAGAGAAGCTGAAACCTCAGGGTTCAATAGATACCTTATGATATCACTTAATTCACTCCACAACTAAATCTTTATTTTTTAGTATTTGCTTTGTATTTTTTGTCCACATCTTTATGTGGAAGGGAACGTTATTATTTAGTTTCACTGCTCACTCTGCCACAAACCTTTGAGCTGGGGTTAATGTTCTTTTGCATGCAAATGAAAAGAGTTTTTGCTGAGCGCACAAAGACAAAGGCCATTGCGGTGCCATTGTAAATGTTTGGTGTGTTTTGTGCCTGGAGCCCCCTGTCTCCCTGAGGCACGTCAGGAATGCAGTGGAAGAAGAAGGAGGTGAGAGGAAGGAAAGTGGGAGGAAAGTAAGATGGTATCTTTAGGAACTTCCAGTTCAGAGCCATAAGAGTCGTGTGTGCCAGTGTCAGTGTTCATTAGCTGTAGTGTAACTCTCGCAGGAAGGTCACCTCCTATCTGCTTTAGTCTGGCCAAGGAACAACCAGCTTTTCTGTCTTTATGCAAAGGTCTGTTGTACCGGGGTTTTATCAAGGGCAGACATGTAAAATATAAAACATCTTACATATCTTTTATTATGCATGTAGCACTGTAACCCCTTTACTATAGTACATACCAAATGGCAAATGTCAGTATTGACCCTGGTCTAACCGGCTCAAATAGGGCTCAAAGGCAGTCAAAAGAGATTTTAGTAAGGCGTTTTTGACATGCTTTTGTATCAAGGGCCATCTGACTTTCTTAATTCTTTATATGTGCAAATCCTCAAGAGAAAAGGGGCTGGTGCTTTTAAAACCTTGTTAAATATTTAGTTGTCCACTCAGGCATTATGGTGAGAGTGCTCATGCATGAAGAGCTCTGTCTGTCTCCTCTGCCCTGGGATACCACTGGGATACAGATATTCATAGTTCAGTGGAGCTTCTAAAATATATGTGCTTACAATGGGTGAACATGATTAAGATGAGACACTACAGATAAAAAAAACTTAACTAATGTATATGTTCAAACATGACAGATTACCTCATCAACATACAGTAACATATTGCATGTTTTGTGAATTTAGTAATTTCTTAAAGGTTCACAAATAAACTTTTTAATAGATCCACATGTTGGTTGTTAAAGTTGCAGTACCTGATTTTGTGCGAGACAAAAGACAAAACAAAAAAACGTCTATTTGAAAGTTTCTCTCCTTCTCAACCCTCTGTCACAGTCTCACACAAACCAAGTAGCTGTAAATAAGCTGGTAATTTTGAAATAAAACACCATCTCCCTCACATTATTCATAATGTTTCAACAACTAACTTGAGAGCTCCTGTACGGTGGAAGCATGTGATTGGTTGAAAACAAGAGTCTACCTGTGCCCTAAAAAATCCCTTAAAACATTATAACACAGCCCACAGTGGGTCTCAAAGTCAAATTCTTTTCTCAGATGACTTTTTGCTGAAATACAAAGTAAAAATAACAGGTACTGCAGCTATAATGAAACACCCACACTTAATTTTTACCAACTTAAGGTCATGGTTTAAAAAAAGCTTTTTCTCTAAAATATTAAACTCTATTTATATTAATGTCAGGCATGCTAGCACAGGCAGGGATGTGAAAGAAGTGCTTTTTGTCCAATCTCAACATCTGCATGCCGGCTGAGGGCGGAGGTCAGGGGAAAAGTGGGGACACGGGCGGGGCGTCCTGTGTGTAATTTCGTCCTAATGAACTCCGGAGGCACGTGGCAGAGAGGGGCCCCTAGAGACCTTAAATACTCCAGAGGTAACACTGATCCTAACCCCCCTAACCCCACGATTAGCTGCACACCCTGAAATCTAAACAATAACATTTTTCTTCCGGGACAGTTAGGAGGTGAAGGAGCCAGCGGAGAAGGTCACTTTTCATGCATCTCTGTTCAAAAATCTACTGTGGTGCATGCTGAAAACTGATTAAATCCATGGCTGCAGGCTATTTCTTTTTCAATCTCTGAGAGCACACACCCAGACCTGCCCTGTCACACAATTCAAAAACAGCCCCTGGGCAAAGTGTGCTTATAAAGATAAACTCAGAGAGCAATGGAACTTCATTTTAAGAGATCAAGAGCATTAACATCTTAGATCTTAACACGGATGAGGCCAAATGTGTGAAACAATGCTACAGTTAACCTACAGGCTAACAAGCAACACAGTTATCAATTAGCAGTCATCTTTAATTTAATCATGAAACTTCTACTTTTTCCCATTTGAGGTTGTAGGTAATTGACCAGTTAGTCACAGGGCGGACGCATAGATACAGTATATACAACTGATATAATGATACATTCACTTTTACATTCATTCACACAGACATGTCTAGCTTTACTACTACAGGGTGGATGTTTTGTGGATTTTTTATGTATCTTCTTCAAGCAGTGATAAGTCAAATCAACAGTTGTTCAGTTTAGCAAATAGAGTTTTCCACATGCTTTATTTTGCCTAGAAGCATTTAATAAATACTTGAACACATCATCATGTTGTGAAGTTCATGAGGTTGAATGTTAGTAGGCATTAACTAGACCACAATAAACAACAAAAGTGCTGGGAAAAATGAGTAGAAAGGTTAGAACGACTAGAAGCTAAAGGATAAAATGCAGTCTTTACTCCCACTGTGCACTCTGTGATTATGAGTCCAAACATTGAACTCTAACTACATAACTACTACCTTCAGTCACGTAGAAGGAGAGGCCAAGAGGAGGGCACATACAGCACTGGATTAAACTAGTTAGAAATAAGTATAGATTCTGAAGTTCTCTACCAAAAAAGAGGCACAAAATTGGAAAGAAAAAGGCAGAAAAATGGGTGGTTGTACAGTGGTATGGAGTGGATGGATTCATGAACAGGAAATAGGCGGTTTTAATAGGGACAGAATAGGTGTGGCCTAAACCAGGTGTAGACAGCCTTTGCGTTTTGGTTCAACCCCTTTTGGCGCTGAGTGAATGTGGTACAAGCTGAAACACAGTCTTCACCATAAATACTATAAGCCAAGTCATCTTCTACCTCTCATGGAGCCCTGATTGTGAGCTAGTGTAGGGAGAGTTTCCCCTTTTTTGGTTTTATCAGCAGAGTGTGCAACATTTCAGCTTAACCTTGGATTCCTCACAGCAAGTTGGGCACTTAACTCAGGTAAAACTCAGTCTTGCTTTATGTTTTGAATTTGTGTGTGTATGGCCCGCAGCTAAAAAAAACTTCAAAAACTTCTTGCAGTCTCTGAATTTGATTATGGCCTGAAGCATCGCATTTCTCTGTAAGATGGTGTCCAAGAGAAAAGTGAAAATGTTAGGTATAAAGCATGAGTAGAACCAGCTGTGCATCTGTCTGTTGAGGAGAAAAAGGGTCAATACTGGCACAAATATCTCATACATATGGACAGCAGCAAGATCTATTTTTGCCGTTTTTCTTAAGACTTTTGTTTGTGGCATGGGGGATAGATTTGAATTTTGAACTGATTTCAATAAACTTGTAAACACCAGGTTTGAATGGATTCCAAACAGTGCACCTAAATACTTCTGTACACACTAAATCAATTATAAACAATAGTAATGGGGTACAGAAAGGCATTGCAAATTGACAAAAACAAAACAAGCATTAGTAGTTTGAATGGTTCTGGTTAGCTGATGGAACACATTTCATAAACTGTACAAGAATAAGCAAAGCAGTGCCATAAAAGGGGAAAATCTCACACTGGCTGAACAAAAGGAATGACAGTTCTTTCTTCTGTCTCACTGTATATGGCTGGCTCACTTTGCTGAGTTGGGTTTGTTTGGAGGACTTTATGAAAACTACTAGGGCTGTAACGATTCATTTTTGTCACGATTCGATTCGATTCACGATTCTTGGGTGGCGATTTGATTCGTATTGCGATTCGATTCGAATTGCGATTCGATTCGAATTGCGATTCAATTCTATAGATTATTGAAATATTTTCTTCTCCAAAACTTTAAAAGAATGTTCATTTATGCCCCAAGATCTAATTCAATTCTAAATCAAGAGCTATTACTTTTTAATATTACCAGCAAATATTAGTTATTATTTGCAACAATCATTATTTCCACAGATCATGTCTAAGTCACTCTTTGGCTCTTGAATATGTAATAACTTTTCCTCACAAAGGTCAATAAATATAATTCTACAATTATATTCTA